>CM034533.1:2148243-2204588 GCA_020002185.1 Paraescarpia echinospica | reverse complement strand
TACAGGTATGATGTTATCCATGTATGACATAGACTACAGGTATGATGTTATCCATGTATGACATAGACTACAGGTATGATGTTATCCATGTATGAGATAGACTACAATTATTATATTATCCATGTATGACATAGACTACAGGTATGATGTTATCCATGTATGATATAGACTACAGGTATGATGTTATCCATGTATGACATAGACTACAATTATGATATTATCCATGTATGACATAGACTACAATTAAGATAGTATCCATGTATGACATAGACTACAGGTATGATGTTATCCATGTATGACAGAGACTACAGGTATGATATTATCCATGTATGACACAGACTACAGGTATGATGTTATCCATGTATGACATAGACTACAGGTATGATATTATCCATATATGACACAGACTACAGGTATGATGTTATCCGTGTATGACATAGACTACAGGTATGATGTTATCCATGTACGACACAGACTACAGGTATGATGTTATCCATATATGACATAGACTACAGGTATGATATTATCCATGTATGACATAGACTACAGGTATGATATTATCCATGTATTACATAGACTACAGGTATGATATTATCCATATATGATATAGACTACAGGTATGATATTATCCATGTATGACATAGAATACAGGTATTATGTTATCCATGTATGACTTATACTACAGGTATGATGTTATCCATGTATGACATAGACTACAGGTATGATGTTATCCATGTATGACATAGACTACAGGTATGATATTATCCATATATGATATAGACTACAGGTATGATATTATCCATTTATGACATAGAATACAGGTATTATGTTATTCATGTATGACATATACTACAGGTATGATGTTATCCATGTATGACATAGACTGCAGGTATGATGTTATCCATGTATGACATAGACTACAGGTATGATGTTATCCATGTATGACATAGACTACAGGTATTATGTTATCCATGTATGACATAGACTACAGGTATGATATTAGCCATGTAAGACATAGACTACAGGTATGATGTTATCCATGTATGACATAGACTACAGGTATGATGTTATCCATGTATGACATAGACTACAGGTATGGTAGTATCCATATATGACATAGACTACAGGTATGATGTTATCCATGTGTGACATAGACTACATGTATGATATTAGCTATGTAAAACATAGACTACAGGTATGGTAGTATCCATATATGACATAGACTACAGGTATGATGTTATCCATGTGTGACATAGACTACATGTATGATATTATCCATGTATGACATAGAATACAGGTATGATGTTATCCATTTATGACATAGACTACAGGTATGATATTATCCATGTATGACATAGACTACAGGTATGATGTTATCCATTTATGACATAGACTACAGGTATGATGTTATCCATGTATGACATAGACTACAGGTATGATGTTATCCATGTATGACATAGACTACATGTATGATATTATCCATGTATGACATAGACTACAGGTATGATATTATCCATGTATGACATAGACTACAGGTATGATATTATCCATGTATGACATAGACTACATGTATGATATTATCCATGTATGACATAGACTGCAGGTACGATATTAGCCATGTAAGACATAGACTACAGGTACGATATTAGCCATGTAAGACATAGACTACATGTATGATATTATCCATGTATGACATAGACTACAGGTGTGATATTATCCATGTATGACATAGACTACAGGTATGATGTTATCCATGTATGGTATAGACTACAGGTATGATATTATCCATGTATGACACAGACTACAGGTTTGATGTTATCCATGTATGATATAGACTACAGGTATGATATTATCCATGTATGACATAGACTACAGGTATGATGTTATCCATGTATGACACAGACTACAGGTATGATGTTATCCATGTATGACATAGACTACATGTATGATGTTATCCATGTATGATATAGACTACAGGTATGATATTATCCATGTATGACATAGACTACAGGCATGATATTATCCATGTATGACATAGACTACAGGTATGATATTATCCAGGTATGACATAGACTACAGGTATGATATTAGCCATGTAAGACATAGACTACAGGTTTGATATTATCCATGTATGACATAGACTACAGGTATGATATTATCCAGGTATGACATAGACTACAGGTATGATATTATCCATGTATGACATAGACTACAGGTATGATATTATCCAGGCATGACATAGACTACAGGTATGATGTTATCCATGTATGACATAGACTACACGTATGATGTTATCCATGTATGATATAGACTACAGGTATGATGTTATCCATGTATGACATAGACTACAGGTATGATATTATCCATGTATGACATAGACTACAGGTATGATATTATCCATGTATGACATAGACTACAGGTATGGTGTTATCCAGGTATGACATAGACTACAGGTATGATGTTATCCATGTATGACATAGACTACAGGTATGATGTTATCCATGTATGATATAGACTACAGGTATGATGTTATCCAGGTATGACATAGACTACATGTGTGATATTATCCATGTATGAGATAGACTACAATTATGATATTATCCATGTATGACATAGACTACATGTGTGATATTATCCATGTATGAGATAGACTACAATTATGATATTATCCATGTATGACATAGACTACTGTTTGTGATTTAACAAGATTTAACAAGATTGCCATCCAGAAAATTACTCTGGATTTACAGGTGACGACAGCCTTTGGCTTCATCTATATCCAATCACTTTATCCACACACGTATCCTACCTTTAAGTGCAAGGCTCCATTTTATTTCAAAATCCATTATCCATGCTAATTAGCTAACCAACATCAATCAGGATAATCCGTTCCATCCATTTCCACAGTCCCCAGAGAACGAGAACCTTCATATCCAATCCACACCGCCCTTCACTAACGTAGCCCACGTCCTCCCTGGTCCCATCTTCGTTTAACCGAGAAAAATCGCTCATCAACACTTCAATAACCATCCATCTTTAAACACCCCCATGCGATCCTCCCAACTCCCTGGTTCTAATGTTGTTGTTAAAACCACTCCTTTTATATGCATTGTGAACTAACATCAAAGGCCAGGATTTGGTATCATTTTAGTCGCCTCCTCTGTGCACTCTTTTCTAGCATATCTATGTCCTTCTTAATAGACATGGCCTCCATGCTTGTATACAATATTCTAAATGAGGCCTCACTATTGTTTTGTACAGCGGTACTATTAATTCTTTTTTCTTATACGCTATATTTCTCCTAATTAATCCAAGGATTTGATTTCTCTTTGACGCTGCAATTCCGCACTGCTCTGAAACCTTCATATCAGCACTAATGGTTAACCCCAAGTCCTTTTCTTTTACAGTAGTACTTAGAACAGTACCCCCCATTTTATATTTTACCTCTTCATTCCCATGACCTGTGTGGAGGCATTTACATTTCCCAAAATTGAACAGCATTTGCCACTTTTCAGACCATTTGATCAACCTATCAAGATCATCTTGTAAATGCTGTCTGTCTCCATCACTTTTAATCCTTCTAAACACTTTTGTATCATCCGCAAATTTTAACACCTTGCTTGTTATATCATCGTCCAAATCGTTGATATATATTAAGAATAATATAGGTCCTAGTACTGATCCCTGTGGTACCCTACTCAATACCGATTTCCAGTTTGAAGCCTCCCCATCAACTACTACACGTTGTTTTCTGTCATTCAGCCATTTTTCTATCCAGTTTATTATACCATTTCCTATGCCATGGGCCTTTAGCTTAAGGAGTAATCTTTGATGTGGTACTTTGTCGAAAGCTTTTGGAAAATCTAAATAGATGATATCTAC
The DNA here is from genome assembly GCA_020002185.1 of Paraescarpia echinospica. Taxonomy (NCBI): domain Eukaryota; kingdom Metazoa; phylum Annelida; class Polychaeta; order Sabellida; family Siboglinidae; genus Paraescarpia; species Paraescarpia echinospica. Next base: position 2,200,706 of record CM034533.1, on the reverse strand, counting down.
TGGTGATCCCTCATCTACCCACCTAGTGATGTCTTCCAAAAAACATAACATATTTGTTAGGCATGACCTCGCTTTTAAAAACCCATGTTGAGATGGGTTTATCAAGTTATGTTTAACAAGAAAATCCACCATGTGATCTTTAATTAGTCTTTCTAATAATTTGCAAATCACTGATGCTAAACTCACTGGTCTATAGTTCTCTGACTTGTTTCTCGAACCTTTTTTAAATAACGGTATAATGTTTGCCTCTTTCCATTCTAAAGGAACCACTCCCTCTTCTAATGACAAATTGAAAACTGTTGCAAGCGGTACGCTAATTTGTTCTACAATTTCCAATAGTAGTTTGGGCGGAATCCCGTCCACTCCAGGTGATTTATTATCCTTCATAGCCCTTATTTTCTTAGCTACCATTTCCGAGGTTACAACTAACTGTCCTAAATAGTCTGAATCTGCCCCCTTGAACTTAGCCTCTGGTACTGGCAGTGAACTAATACCTTCCCTGGTAAACACTGAATTAAAATACTCATTCAGGTCTTCTGCCATTAAGAATCCCTCTGATATTGTATTTCCAGCACTATCTTCTAGAGGACCTAATTCATCCTGAATCCCTTCTGTTTGCTTCTGAATATAATGATAAAACCTTCCTTACCGTCAAGTAAGCCCATATTACCATTAGCTAATTTTTTCAGCTCTTTGAATTTCTAATTTCAGCTGTAGCTTGATTATGTTTTATAAATGTTGTAGTCTTCTATCATTTCCAGTACATCTATATGACTTTAACATCATTTGTTTATACCCTAATTTTTCTAATGGCTTCTTTCGAGCAAGGCTCTTTCAGACCGCTTCCCCTTGTTTTTGAAAGGTACAAATTCTATCGACTTTGCACTTAATTTCACTATTTAAGATATTCCCAGCATTCGGGTTGCCGCCTTATTCTTCTAGTGTGTTATTCCAGTCTATCTTTGCTAAATATTTCCTCATTTCCTTATATCTTCCTTTTTGGAAATTTCTCCTCAACTGCTTTTTATTATTTCTTTCTGATTTTACTTTGATGGTAAAATGTATCTGGTTGTGATCACTACTTCCCAGAGGCTCACATAATTTAACATTGTCAACTAATTGATTCTGTGAGGACAAAACTAAGTCTAACACATTCTCTCCTCTGGTTGGTTCTAGCACATGTTGAGAAAGGAAACTATCTTGTACTAAAACTAAAAACTTGTGGTCCTCACTACCCATACTCTGTAGAGATTTCCATTTTATATGCCCATGGTTAAAATCCCCCATAATAACACAGTCCGTTTGCTCACTTCCTTATAGCGTTTTGTATTTTTTCATTCTCTTCTATGCTTACATAGACTACAGGTATGATATTATCCATGTATGACATAGACTACAGGTATGATATTATCCATGTATGAGATAGACTACAGGTATGATATTATCCATGTATGATATAGAGTACAGGTATGATATTATTCATGTATGAGATAGACTACAATTATGATATTATTCATGTATGACATAGACTACAGGTATGGTATTAGCCATGTATGACATAGACTACAGGTATGATATTATCCATGTATGACATAGACTACAGGTATGATATTATCCATGTATGAGATAGACTACAGGTATGATATTATCCATGTATGATATAGAGTACAGGTATGATATTATTCATGTATGAGATAGACTACAATTATGATATTATTCATGTATGACATAGACTACAGGTATGGTATTAGCCATGTATGACATAGACTACAGGTATGATATTATCCATGTATGACATAGACTACAGGTATGATATTATCCATGTATGAGATAGACTACAATTATTATATTATCCATGTATGACATAGACTACAGGTATGATGTTATCCATGTATGATATAGACTACAGGTATGATGTTATCCATGTATGACATAGACTACAATTATGATATTATCCATGTATGACATAGACTACAATTATGATAGTATCCATGTATGACATAGACTACAGGTATGATGTTATCCATGTATGACATAGACTACAATTATGATATTATCCATGTATGACATAGACTACACGTATGATGTTATCCATGTATGACATAGACTACAGGTATGATATTATCCATGTATGACATAGACTAAAGGTATGATATTATCCATGTATGACATAGACTACAGGTATGATATTATTCATGTATGACATAGACTACAGGTATGATATTATCCATGTATGACATAGACTACAGGTATGATGTTATCCATGTATGACATAGACTACAGGTATGATATTATCCATGTAAGACATAGACTACAGGCATTATGTTATCCATGTATGACATAGACTACAGGTATGATGTTATCCATGTATGACATAGACTACAGGTATTATATTATCCATGTATGACATAGACTACAGGTATGATGTTATCCATGTATGACATAGACTACAGGTATGATGTTATCCATGTATGACACAGACTACAGGTATGATATTATCCATGTATGACATAGACTGCAGGTATGATATTATCCAGGTATGATATAGACTACATGTGTGATATTATCCATGTATGACATAGACTACAGGTATGATGTTATCCATGTATGACATAGACTACAGGTATGATGTTATCCATGTATGACATAGACTACAGGTATGATATTATCCATGTATGACATAGACTACAGGTATGATATTATCCATGTATGACACAGACTACAGGTATGATGTTATCCATGTATGACATAGACTACAGGTATGATGTTATCCATGTATGACATAGACTACAGGTATGATATTATCCATGTATGACATAGACTACAGGTATGATATTATCCATGTATAACATAGACTACAGGTATGATATTATCCAGGTATGATATAGACTACATGTGTGATATTATCCATGTATGACATAGACTACAGGTATGATATTATCCATGTATGACATAGACTACAGGTATGATGTTATCCATGTATGACATAGACTACAGGTATGATATTATCCATGTATTACATAGACTACAGGTACGATATTATACATGTATGACATAGACTACAGGTATGATGTTATCCATGTATGACATAGACTACAGGTATGATGTTATCCATGTATGACATAGACTACAGGTATGATATTATCCATGTATGACATAGACTACAGGTATGATGTTATGCATGTATGACATAGACTACAGGTATGATGTTATCCATGTATGACACAGACTACAGGTATGATATTATCCATGTATGACATAGACTACATGTATGATATTATCCAGGTATGATATAGACTACAAGTGTGATATTATCCATGTATGACATAGACTACAGGTATGATGTTATCCATGTATGACATAGACTACAGGTATGATATTATCCATGTATGACACAGACTACAGATATGATGTTATCCATGTATGACATAGACTATAGGTATGATGTTATCCATGTATGACATAGACTACAGATATGATGTTATCCATGTATGACATAGACTATAGGTATGATGTTATCCATGTATGATATAGACTACAGGTATGATATTATCCATGTATGACATAGACTACAGGTATGATATTATCCATGTATGACATAGACTACAGGTATGATATTATCCAGGTATGATATAGACTACATGTGTGATATTATCCATTTATGACATAGACTACAGGTATGATATTATCCATGTATGACATAGACTACAGGTAAGATATTATCCATGTATGACATAGACTACAGGTAAGATATTATCCATGTATGACATAGACTACAGGTATGATATTATCCATGTATGATATAGACTACAGGTATGATATTATCCATTTATGACATAGACTACAGGTATGATATTATCCATGTATGATATAGACTACAGGTATGATATTATCCATGTATGACATAGACTACAGGTATGATATTATCCATGTATGACATAGACTATAGGTATGATGTTATCCATGTATGACATAGACTACAGGTATGATGTTATCCATGTATGACATATACTACAGGTATGATGTTATCCATGTATGACATAGACTACAGGTATGATATTATCCATGTATGACATAGACTATAGGTATGATGTTATCCATGTATGACATTGACTACAGGTATGATGTTATCCATGTATGACATAGACTACAGGTATGATATTATCCATGTATGACATAGACTACAGGTATGATGTTATCCATGTATGACATATACTACAGGTATGATGTTATCCATGTATGACATAGACTACAGGTATGATGTTATCCATGTATGACATAGACTACAGGTATGATGTTATCCATGTATGACATAGACTACAGGTATGATATTATCCATGTATACATAGACTACAGGTACCATGTATGACATAGACTACAGGTATGATGTTATCCATGTATGACATAGACTACAGGTATGATGTTATCCATGTATGACATAGACTACAGGTATGATGTTATGCATGTATGACATAGACTACAGGTATGATGTTATCCATGTATGACATAGACTACAGGTATGATGTTATCCATGTATGACATAGACTACAGGTATGATGTTATCCATGTATGACATAGACTACAGGTATGATATTATCCATGTATGACATAGACTACAGGTATGATGTTATCCATGTATGACATATACTACAGGTATGACATAGACTACAGGTATGATGTTATCCATGTATGACATAGACTACAGGTATGATGTTATCCATGTATGATATAGACTACAGGTATGATGTTATCCATGTATGACATAGACTACAGGTATGATGTTATCCATGTATGACATAGACTACAGGTATTATATTATCCATGTATGACATAGACTACAGGTATGATGTTATCCATGTATGACATAGACTACAGGTATGATGTTATCCATGTATGACATAGACTACAGGTGTGATATTATCCATGTATGACATAGACTACAGGTATGATGTTATCCATGTATGACATAGACTACAGGTATGATGTTATCCATGTATGACATAGACTACAGGTATGATGTTATCCATGTATGACATAGACTACAGGTATGATGTTATCCATGTATGACATAGACTACAGGTATGATGTTATCCATGTATGACATAGACTACAGGTGTGATATTATCCATGTATGATATCATACCTGTAGTCTATGTCATACATGGATAACATCATACCTGTAGTCTATATCATACATGGATAACATCATACCTGTAGTCTATGTCATACATGGATAACATCAAACCTGTAGTCTGTGTCATACATGGATAATATCACACCTGTAGTCTATGTCATACCTGGATAATATCACACCTCTAGTCTATGTCATACATGGATAACATCATACCTGTAGTCTATATCATACATGAATAACATCAAACCTGTAGTCTGTGTCATACATGGATAATATCACACCTGTAGTCTATGTCATACCTGGATAATATCACACCTGTAGTCTATGTCCAGCCGTGTAGGTAGGCAGGTGAGGTTGTTGCCCCTGTCCATGTTACTCCGCCCATTCACCCCAGCTTGTAGTTTTGTGAATTGTGGTTTCCGAGTCTACCCAGATGACTGATAGATTAGTAAGATAACATTTGGCATCTTTATGTTTTCTGGAGTGTGTCTTTTTAGGACATTGGTTAAACCGGCCACCACCACCACGTTTATTGCTGCTGACCCTGTTTCATTGATAAAAACTACAAACCACAAGACTGCTTCAGTAAAACAAATAAGCTACTGATACAATCTGTGGTTTGCAGACAGTTTCTTTTTGCCATGTCCAATACATGATTTCACCTTGTGGTTGTAAAGTCTCTCACCAGTGTAGTTCACCAACTTCTTCAGTACATGTGACATATGACATCATCAAATATGTGAGATGGTCCGTAATTAACTTTGTCTCAATTTGCTTGAATCGGGACAATAGGAATTATGATCTATCACACATTTACATGACATCAGACGTCACATATATAATGACATCATATGTCACATGTATATGACATCATACGTCACACGTATAATTATATCATGAATCACATGTACATTACATCATACGTCACATGTACATGACATCATACGTCATATGTACAATGACATTATACGTCACATGTACAATGACATCATACGTCACATGTACTGAAGAAGTTGGTGTGCTACGTGGACAAAAGACTACAACTACAAGGTATAATCACGTATTGGACATGACAAAAAGAAATTGTTTGCATAAAAATGAACTGTCCTGAAGAGTGTTGAGGACAGAAGTTAATGTTTGAGTAGAATTAGGGGTAAATTGAAATAAACCGGTGCCTGTCTGATCCGTCATAAATGATTGATGTTTTAGTCTCTGTCAATGTACTTTCTATAAAGTTTGTTACACTGCAACCTCGCATTACGGTCACCTTAGTAATACAACCACCTCAGTAATACAGCCACCTCACTAATACAGCCACCTCAGTAACAACCACCTCAGTAATACAGCCATGTCAGTAATACAACACACATCATTAATACAAAGGAAATAAAAATAGCTATTGCTTGAATTCATATTATATTACATCCTGTTATTTATTTCCATGTCCACCAAGCCAACAAATAAAAACAATTCAATGAATTAGAAATCAACATTTTATGATGTGCATCCGGACTTTTTTGAATATGCATATTTTTGGTGCGCTTTTTGGGATGTGGAGATGTGACTCACCCAAAATTTATCCTTGTAAACATGCTCTGAATGCATGCAAGGGGTCGGCCTGATGCGAGTATGTGGTCTGTGATGTCACGATACCATATGATCGCCTAGCTCATAAAATTTCAGTTTTCCACCGGAATCACTACACAGGCAGGTTTAAAATTGAATTTATGCTACAAATGTTTTTTTTTTATGGTATCGAATGTTATATACAATCTTAAACTTTGTGTACACATGAAAAACGGATTTTAGTTAATGCCTTGTTTTATTCCCTTTAAAGTCACCCTAAGATAATCCAAAATTAGTTTTGTAACAGCAAAGTGTAGGTTATTTCCCCCAGTCCCGAGGGTGAACTTAACAGCTGTGTACCAAAATGTTTCATCCTCCCAACTGGTTGTTTCAGCGGCTATAATGTTGATGAGTTGCTTGGATGGAATCGCAGCAGAAACATTGACACGAACACACCGACGAAGAGGTGCAACTCATGGCAGTATGACCAGTCGGTTTACGTGTCAACCTACGTCAGTGCGGTTAGTGTTCACACTTACATTTGTAACTGTATAACTGGTTACATCAGTTCATTGTTAGCTCTATTACAGGTGTAAATTTATCTAAATTTATTCAATACACGCTGTACATTGATTTTTCACACTTACAGTGGTAAGTTTGTAATCAAGTTACATTTACATAAAAAAAATTACAACACTTAAGTTACATTAGCGTAATAAGCGGTGTATATGTTACTGCATTTACAGTTGTAAATTTGTTACATGTTTCATAAGCACATTGAGTGTTCTCACTGTTATAGTTACATAACCGTGGTGAGTTATTTCTGTTACAGTTACCAATGTGTATCGGTTTGTAACACTGTCTCTTGTTATATTAATAGAGTTTGTAGATTCTACAGGTGTATGTTATGGATGAACATTGGTCCTAAGTTGCATTTTGCCTTAGACTGACCAAGTCTGTTCCTCAGTTTTTAAGTTAATGGTCTTAACACTGAATTAAAAATGTGTAGGATAAACTGCTCACACTATCATGTTTAAAGACTAAGCGAAATTAACCTTTTTTATTCCCAGTCTGAATGAAATATACTCTAAAAATACTGTCCTGATATTCCCCTCTGTCACCCTGTTCAAGGTCCTTTTGGTCGTGCTTTTCTGTACACTTTCTGCACAGTTTGTTGTGATACCTGACGTTTGTGACGTCACAGCAGGTAGCAACACTAGGAATTAGTGTGGCACGCATCTATGCAGGTAGATGCATCAGGTCTTATGTACAATTGCAGTCATGGAATTTATTTATAAAAATTACATTACCTAGGATCAGGCAAGCGTTTTATTATAAAAAATATCATTTTTGATCTAATCTTCTTCTTCAGTTCAGCATATCTCTGCGAGACGTAGCTGCCCGGATGATCCCACGATACGCTGCTCTGTCTGCCGTTCGTTTTCCTGCTCTTACAATGTCGTCTTCCAACCAGTCGCTGATGTCCTGCTCCCATCTTCTCCTTGGTCTTCCTCTTCCTCTTTTTCCCTCCACTTTGCCTTCTAGGATTGTTTTCTCTAAGGAATTGTGTATTTTTATGTGGCCAAAATAACTCAGTTTTAGTCCATTTATTCAATTCACTAGTTGGCAGTTCTTTATATCTATTTTTTAAGAATCTCTTCATTGGTTGTTTTTGTTATCCATGGCACTCTTAGGACTTTTCTGTAACATTTCATCTCAAACGCTTGTATTCTTCTCATGTCTTCTTTGTTCAGTGTCCACGTTTCGCTCCCGTATAGAGCTGTTGGGAAAACGCAAGTTTTTAAAATTCTTATCTATATTGGTATATTTTGTCCTTTCCATACATTTTTCAGATTGTTTAGTTTCTGCATTGCTATGGCTATTCTTCTTCTGATCTCTGATGATGTCTCTTAATACAACTTTTTAAATAATAAGTTGAATCTCCTAATATTACACTTGTTGAAGGACAACAACATATACAATGATTATACAAAATATAAGTTGGATGTGAATAGCAGCTTTCAATATATCGTGTTTTGAAAATGAGGAAATGTGTTGTTTGGTCAGTTTAGCTCCTGGCAAGAGACAAACACAAAATTGAAAAATATAACTTACGCAAATAACAAAATTAAAAAATGGAAGATAAATTTGATATATATGGATAATACAATCAGTTTGAATGTGTAATTTTTGAGAAAGAAATTTGACTCATGAACAGACCAAATAATGATGTTTGTTGATATTTTTTATTCCAATACAAGTTTTACCAATGTCTGGAGGACAGTCAGAACTATGGACAATTTCAGTGAAAAATTCCTGCGAAAGCCTGTATAACTGTAAAGGTAATAATCTTACCTACAAATGTGTCACTGGATGCACACAGGAATTTGGTTTACTTTTTAAGTTATTGCCGCTTGAACATTGCGAATGCTCAAACTTGCAATGGGATTTAATATTTGTTGATATCACAATAAAGATAATCATTGTATCTATAAATATGCCGCTGGACGTACCCAAGATTGTTTTTTTTATAGTTAATGCTGTCTAAAATTGCAAATGTTTAATCCTGCAATGTATACAGCTGATATAATGCAAGATTGAGCATTCACGGCAATAACTGAAAAAGTTAACAGAGTAAATCCAGCGACCAACTTGTAGTGAAGATTGTTATCTCTACGGTGATATCAAAACATTAAATTCTGTGATTGCAATTTCATGCACATTCTAAAACAACAGGTCGCACCACCGCTCGCCATGCTAAAGGATAGGGCACGCCTCTGTGGCACTACCTGTGGTGACGTCAGCTGCGTCTGACGGGCTGTGACACGCAAATGACCTCGTTTGAGCGGGCTTAGTGACATGAGTTCACAATGAACAGGCTTCATATTTGGCATTTTCCTTGACAAGAGTATTAAGTTTATGTATAAGAAGTTTCAAAGACATACAAAATTTAATTTCACTTAGTCTTTAATAAGCCCACACAATTGTCCGCAGTTAGAATGTTTCACACAGAAAATCTTCAAATTGGGAACGAAACATTCCAATAATAAACACCAGCTATTGATGCAGTGGAAGCATGCGACTAACCACAAATTCCTGGAAGTCGCATTCCATTAATTCTTGTCTTACTTTCTGTTTGACCTGGTGTGTTGTCACGCTCCACTGATTCTTGTTTTACTTTCAGTTGGACCTGGTGTGTTATCTCGCTACATTGACTCTTGTTTTACTTTCAGTTTGATCTGGTGTGTGGTCGCACTCTATTGACTCTTGTTTTACTTTCTGTTTGACCCAGTATGGTCGCACTCAATTGACTCTTCTTTTACTTTCAGTTTGACCCAATGTGCAGTCACACTTCATTGACTCTTGTCTTACTTTCAGTTTTACCTGGTATGTAGTTGCACTCATTGATTCTTGTCTTACTTTCAGTTTTACCTTTGTGTGGTCACGCTCCATTGACTCTTGTCTTACTTTCAGTTTGACCTGGTGTGTGGTCACGCTCCATTTACTCTTGTCTTACTTTCAGTTTGACCTTGTGTGTGGCCACGCTCCATTGACTCTTGTCTTACTTTCAGTTTGACCTGGTGTGTGGTCACGCTCCATTGACTCTTGTCTTACTTTCGGTTTGACCTTTGTGTGGTCTCGCTTCATTGACTCTTGTCTTTCAGTTTGACCCAGTGTGCAGTCACACTTCATTGACTCTTGTCTTACTTTCAGTTTTACCTGGTATGTAGTCACACTCATTGATTCTTGTCTTACTTTCAGTTTGACCTTGTGTGTGGTCACGCTCCATTGACTCTTGTCTTACTTTCAGTTTGACCTGGTGTGTGGTCACGCTCCATTGACTCTTGTCTTACTTTCAGTTTGACCTGGTGTGTGGTCACACTCCACTGCTCTCCATCCTCCAGACCATCTACATGACCGGCTGTCTGTGTGGGACCATCTTCTTTGGCCAGCTCTCGGACAGGTAATGTCCTTTTGTCTGAGGCAACCACTCATAGATACCCAACTGTTAGATTTTGTACTGCGTTTTTAGCATTTCTATGGAAGTTTCGCATTATTATGATGAGGTCGTTTTCTTTAAATGAGTAGTCAATGATTTCATACAATTATACATAATGTGTATTTTGAGTGAGTGAGTGAGTGAGTGAGTGAGTGAGTGGGTGGGTGGTTGTGTGGGTGGGTGGGTGGTTGTGTGGGTGAGTGAGTGGGTGGGTGGGTGAGTGAGTGAGTGGGTGAGTGGGTGGATGGGTGGGTGGTTGTGTGGGTGAGTGAGTGAGTGAGTGAGTGAGTGAGTGAGCGAGTGAAGGAGCGAGTGAAGGAGCGAGTGAAGGAGCGAGTGAAGGAGCGAGTGAAGGAGCGAGTGAATGAGCGAGCAAGCGTGCGTGCGTGCGTGTGTTTGTGTTTCCATGTAAACATTAATTAATCATGCATGCAAACAATATGGAATTACATAATAAAATGACTTAAACATTTTCAAATTGAACAGGGGGATTTTGTAGTGTAACACATGTCTAAGATAGACTACGCCTCTTTCAGAATTGGCCGACGGAAGACTAACACATGTCTAAGATAGACTACTCCTCTTTCAGAATTGGCCGACGGAAGACTAACACATGTCTAAGATAGACTACTCCTCTTTCAGAATTGGCCGACGGAAGACTAACACATGTCTAAGATAGACTACCGGTACTCCTCTTTCAGAATTGGCCGACGGAAGACTAACACATGTCTAAGATAGACTACGCTTCTTTCAGAATTGGCCGACGGAAGACTAACACATGTCTAAGATAGACTACTCCTCTTTCAGAATTGGCCGACGGAAGACTAACACATGTCTAAGATAGACTACTCCTCTTTCAGAATTGGCCGACGGAAGACTACCACATGTCTAAGATAGTCTACTCCTCTTTCAGAATTGGCCGACGGAAGACTAACACATATCTAAGATAGACTACTCCTCTTTCAGAATTGGCCGACGGAAGACGTTAATAATAACGCTTGCTTGTGAAGTCGTGTTTGCTACAGCTGCGACAGTTAGCAGCAACTACGTACTCACTGCAATCTTCCGGTTCCTCGTTGGAGCTTCTGGAATGGGAGTCTTCACCACGATGTTCGTTTATGGTAAGTTACTTTGTTTATGGTAAGTGAACAAAATAAAAGAAAATTTCTCCCAGTCCAGAGGCCCAAGAATGGCGATTTTTCAGTCTGACTGGCAACTCAGTGTGATCTGCGTGATCTTCCAAAACTTACATTGCAAATGTTGTTTATGAATGTCGACTACCAGCCAGTGAGAGGGACTTTGGACTCGCCAACGTTTCAGCTCAGGTTTAGAAAATACCTCGAAGCTTCTACCCAAATGTCAAGTCAGTGTTGTTTTACCAGTACTTAGGGATCATCTCAAAACGTTGATGTCCGATATGAGACAGTGACGTCTGGGGGAGTGGGCCCAGCGGCAGTTTCATCTGGCACCGATACTGTTAATATATTGGTATCATCATATCAATGTTTACACACGTTTGTCTGATGGGAGAGGGTGGGGGATGAGGCCAGATGAAAGTAATTTTGTCAGACATCAGACATCAATGTTCTGAGATGATCCCTTTCCGCAGCTGTGTTCACTCAATATTAATCTTTGGGAATTAGTTTGATTTTCATAAATGCTCATCGGTTTTAGCTAAACTGATGGATGATCGATTACATAATCGGTATGTATATGCAGCTGTTGTAAGACATTTTGGTTACTAGGTGGCTGTACTAGTGCGACACATCGGTGACTGTTGACATTGTTCAGCATATTTTATTTACCCGGATGAAGATGTACATACTTATGCATAACAATCACCACAGAAAGTCATCAAACATTTAAGGCGTTGTGTCTTCTTGTACTGTAAGATTTCCAGACATGCAGCAGGCATAGTAGTTTAAACAATGCTATCTTTGTGAAATGTGTATCGGTTGTTCGGTGACCGTATATATATTTCACGCAAAACAAATTTATATTTAATCAAAACAGTCATCTGTCATAAAGATTGTAACTGATAACTTGTCCGAAAGCATGAACCAAACAATCATAATTTTATATAATCGAAATGATCATTGATCACACAAGTTTGACATTGATCATTTGATTGGAAACATGAACCAGCCAATCATAATTTTATATAATCAAAATGATCATCGATCACACAAGATTGTGTTCAACTAATAGACCGACAGCACGAACCAACCAATTATTGACAAAACGACTAATCAGAACAACACTCCTGACTATGTTGAAGGTATGGAGATTATAGGGCCCAAGTTCCGCGTGACGACTGGAATTATGGTGCAACTGTGGTTTGCCCTTGGATTGATGATTCTGCCTCTCACCGCGTACTTCATCCGAGATCACGTCCACTTGCAGTGGCTCATGGCGATGACGCCGGTCATAATGATCCTGTATGCATTGTAAGTAGAGTGTCAGTGAGCGTGCATGTGTGTTTGTGTCCATGTTCATGCACTGGTTCACAGTGGTGTGTCTGTTGACAGTTTCCTCCCAGAGACTGCCCGCTGGTTGATCAGTCAGGGTCGGGACAAGGAGGCACTGAGAGTCTTGGAGACCATGGCGCGATTCAACAGACGAAAGCTACCCTATCCGCTGAATCTGGAAGAAAACCGCATGCAGGTATGACCGTTGTCCCATTTGGTTTTTGTGAGGTGTGGTGATGTTACTCCATCTGCTTCATCCATCCTCGCATACCAGGGGGCGCCACTAATTACGTCAGTCGTCTTGACACCTCATGGTGTATCACCTTGTTAAAACACTGAAGTTAAGCTGAGCCAGTGATGTTGTTATTCCCTTTCGTGATTCGGCTGTTTGGGTTTGGGAAGGAGAAGTAATTATTTGAATACACATTACCCGCTCAGCCGCTCGTGAGAATGGTTGAATGGGTAATATATGATATGGGACATAAGTGTTGACACCATTCTGATGGGTGGCACATCCGTGACTGACAGCGTTGATTACTAGGAAACAGCTGGCTCAGCTACCTTCCACACATCGCTAAATAAACCAAAGTTATTCCGAAAGAAATTGAACAGACGTAATCCAGAAATTATTATAGAGTTTTTAATCAGAATAAACGAGCAGCAAAAAGTACTTATACACAGACATGCTGGAGAAATGTAAGCACAATACCAAAGGAACATGGGCTATTACGACAGGCAATGCATAAACAAAAAGAATTCTCCAAACTACCTACATTATAAACAGACAAGAACATTATAATTTATACAAAGAAGAAGAATTTAATAATTTTTTGTTGGAATAGGTAAATCAATAAGTGACTCAGTAGCTCTTCCTGTTAAGCAATTTGACACACACCTTTTAGGAAATTATCTGGTAAAAAACTGAAATTGAAACAATTGTATAAAAACTTAAAACTAAATGCACTGAAGGATTTGACGGCTTATCCACTAAACTACTGCAAGCGACCATACATGAAGTAGCCACTCCACTTGAACATATATTACATGAATCCTTTGTCATGGGCACAGTTCTTGAAAACTTAAAAACAGCAAAAGTTATTCCTGTTTTCAAATCAGGTAACAACAAAATGTTTAATAATTATAGACCTATAAGTATTCTACCTTCGATTTATAATATAATGAAAATAATTGTATCAGTAGATTAATCATATTTTTACAAAATATAACATTCTATTTCAACACCAGTATGGATTTTGTGCAAAACATTCTACTATTTACCCAATACTGCATATGCTCAAGGTTGCATCACAAGGTTCCACACTTGGACCAGTCTTATTCCTCATTTAAATCAATCATATAACTAACTCTACGTCTTTGAATTTATTGTCTTTTGCGGATGACACAACTGTATACCAATCAGGTCCTCATGTTGACACTTTAATAAACAGTATAAACCAAGAATTGATATATTTGTATGACTGGCTTTGTGCCAATAAATTGTTTTTAAATATTAAAAAGACACACTTGTAATTTTGCATATTTAGTCCACCAAATAGCAAATACCCGGTAAATAATTGTATTAAAATAAATAGGGAAGTTATTAATCAAGTTGGTAATCATAACAGAAGAAACAGTGAAGTTCTTAGGAATACATATTGATAAACTGTATTTAACATGGAATAAACATATTAATTTAATCAATTCTAAAATATCTAGGGCAATTTTTGCAAATAATAGAATGAAAAATGTTCTGCCACATAATGCTTAAAAACCCTCTATTTTACCTTAATTCAAAGTCATTTAGCTTACCATGTACAAGTATGGGGACATGGAAATACTGTAAGGAAGTTAGACATTTTACCAAAACACACTATACAAATCATTAATAAAAAAAGATACAGAAGTCACACAGATCCTATTTTTAAATCTGAAAATATACTTAAATTTGGTGATATATACAACATAACACACTGCCTAAATCCTTTAAATAGTATATACCAAAAAAGAACTTAGCCACTAATATCAGACTTAACAGACAATATAACCTCTTACATACAGAGAAACCCAGAACACATTTTTCATCTAGGTTACCTAAACATAATTTCATAAAATATGGAATAGTCTTGATTACAAGATACAAAACATTAAATCTAGACCAAAATTCAAATCATTCTTATTATGCAAACAATATATACACCTATCTCAACTATGTTCATTCCTTAAATCCCAGATGTGTGGAGTGCAGTTAGAGGTGTTTTATATCTACGTTGGATCCGGATAAATCTCGTACAATTATTTTCTATAATGTTTTTTATTGTTATTTATTCCATCATACCCCCAGTCTGCTGTTACACGGTCATTGTTATAATATAGTTATCGTACACGTGTATATGTGTGTCGTAGTTTAAATTTATGCTTGTGGGGTCACAGGAAGATGGCATCTAACATGCCATGTGATCCCATGAAACACAACATTACTTTTTTAAATGATTGTTTTGTGTATATGTTTATGTTGCAGTTTGTTGTTGTTGCAAAATAAGATTTGATTTGATGCCACTGTAGTGTATTCAATTGCCAACCAAGGGTTGTGAGGATGGATGTTCTCCTACTCTTGGTAGTGTAGTCAGTTGTCAACCCAGGGTTGTGAGGATGGATGTTCTCCTAGTCTTGGTAGTGTAGTCAGTTGTCAACCCAGGGTTGTGAGGATGGATGTTCTCCTAGTCTTGGTAGTGTAGTCAGTTGTCAACCCAGGGTTGTGAGGATGGATGTTCTCCTACTCTTGGTAGTGTAGTCAGTTGTCAACCCAGGGTTGTGAGGATGGATGTTCTCCTAGTCTTGGTAGTGTAGTCAGTTGTCAACCCAGGGTTGTGAGGATGGATGTTCTCCTAGTCTTGGTAGTGTAGTCAGTTGTCAACCCAGGGTTGTGAGGATGGATGTTCTCCTACTCTTGGTAGTGTAGTCAGTTGCCAACCAAGGGTTGTGAGGATGGATGTTCTCCTACTCTTGGTAGTGTAGTCAGTTGTCAACCCAGGGTTGT
Source organism: Paraescarpia echinospica (assembly GCA_020002185.1). Lineage (NCBI taxonomy): Eukaryota > Metazoa > Annelida > Polychaeta > Sabellida > Siboglinidae > Paraescarpia > Paraescarpia echinospica. The sequence goes on along the minus strand of CM034533.1, from coordinate 2,184,501 downwards.
GAGGATGGATGTTCTCCTACTCTTGGTAGTGTAGTCAGTTGTCAACCCAGGGTTGTGAGGATGGATGTTCTCCTACTCTTGGTAGTGTAGTCAGTTGCCAACCAAGGGTTGTGAGGATGGATGTTCTCCTACTCTTGGTAGTGTAGTCAGTTGTCAACCCAGGGTTGTGAGGATGGATGTTCTCCTACTCTTGGTAGTGTAGTCAGTTGTCAACCCAGGGTTGTGAGGATGGATGTTCTCCTACTCTTGGTAGTGTAGTCAGTTGTCAACCCAGGGTTGTGAGGATGGGTGTTCTCCTACTCTTGGTAGTGCACTCAGTTGCCAACCAAGGGTTGTGAGGATGGATGTTCTCCTAGTCTTGGTAGTGTAGTCAGTTGTCAACCCAGGGTTGTGAGGATGGATGTTCTCCTACTCTTGGTAGTGTAGTCAGTTGTCAACCCAGGGTTGTGAGGATGGATGTTCTCCTACTCTTGGTAGTGTAGTCAGTTGCCAACCAAGGGTTGTGAGGATGGATGTTCTCCTACTCTTGGTAGTGCACTCAGTTGCCAACCAAGGGTTGTGAGGATGGATGTTCTTTCACGGTATATTCAACGTCGGCGAGGGGCGCGTAATGACACCACAAAGTCACTTATATTCCTGCAAAATTGCAGATTTGTAGCAACATCGTTTAGCTGTCATTGGACAACTTGAAAGATATCACTTGTCATTTGTCCAATCACGGAATATTCCTGCGGGATCCACGGTGTCTCCAATGGTGACACCTTGCAGAGTTTCGACATACTAGAAATCTAGACATTCATGTAAAATGGCGCCCAAACGGTAACTTGCGTTTTGGTTAATGACGGTGGTGGGAGTGAAAACCGTGCAGGCTGATGACACTACGTCACTTGTGTCGAATCCGGACTCTTTCGAAGCCCAAATGAAAACCGTGCATCCTAATCCTATTCACTAGTCGGCATTTGTATCGAATCCGGACCCTGTTGAAGTTCAAATACCGACCCGGTTTGCGCTAGTCTGTGCCGCTGCGGCCGTGCGTTACCGCACAGCGAGCGTAAAAAGATATATATATAGCAGCGTATGTTGATACAAACCGGGGCGCTATTTACGCCTCAAATGGACGTAAGACGCAAAATTCTTAAAGGTAAATATGCCTAGGATAATGTTGAATGATGGAACTACAGTGTATCTCACTGAGGTATCAAAGAAAAGCAAAACTCAAGCGGCAAAATCAATGACAAAGTAGGTCCGGGTTCGACGCAAATGCCCACAAGTCTATTCAACTAATATTCTATGCGGTTTTGTCTTAGCAAAATAAGGAATGTGATTCGTAAGATATCTTTGTGCTACATATATAATACATATTCCGACAAAGTTGTGCAAACAAACTTTTGGGAAAGTTGATTTGAGTGAAATACTTACGAATATAAACCAACGAAGTTCACATCTCATAAAAAAATGCCTACTACCCAAAACCGTGTATACTAACGGGTTACCAATAACTTGGGTTAGACAATGATATGTTTGCACAGCAATTGGATGTACTAAACAACTTATACTGTTTTATAAAAAGGACACAATTTGAGAAACATTCTTGCGATTAATAGAAACATACTTTTGTGGCATTCCATAAATGACTGCTTAATTAATTGTATAGCATTCTAGCAAACAAATAAAATATAATCTTTTGAACATAAACCACCAATTTACCATAATATTATGATATTAAAATAATTTAAAGGTGATGATGAAAGAGTCTTCAGATGATATCACTGGATACTTCCCAGAGAAGTCGAGATGGTGTTCGACTGAACAGGTCTGCCAGGGAGTAAAGTGTAAAGCGCTTTGAGCAGTCCTGCGCTATATAAGAACTCACCGTTTACTTTTTTATTGACTCTGTCAGCGAGGTAACAAGGCCTAGGGTTAGTGCAATAAAACATAACCATAACCAAGTGCCAGTGGTCAAGTGGAAACCACACCTCTACTGAGTACCAGTGGTAGAATGGAAACCACACCTCAACACGATGAAACAATCATGATTACTGACTTTTATCAATCATGATTACTACATTTACAAGTAGTGTCTTGTTATTTTATATCTTTCCCTGTATATTCAAGAGTAAAGGTTAAACCATACCTCAGAATGCACCATTTTAAAGCTAGTTTAAAAAAATATCCGGGCGAGCTTGCCCCCGGACCCCCCTAACAACGCTTCGCGCCAGCGGCGCTCGCGTACCCCACCTCTACCACCTCGCCCATCATTTCACCCAGGGGAAACACTGTACTCTTGGTAGTGCATTCAGTTGCCAACCAAGTGTTGTGAGGATGGATGTTCTCCTTCTCTTGGTAGTGCATTCAGTTGCCAACCAAGGGTTGTGAGGATGGATGTTCTCCTACTCTTAGTAGTGCACTCAGTTGCTAACCAAGGGTTGTGAGGATGGATGTTCTCCTACTCTTGGTAGTGTAGTCAGTTGTCAACCCAGGGTTGTGAGGATGGGTGTTCTCCTACTCTTGGTAGTGTAGTCAGTTGTCAACCCAGGGTTGTGAGGATGGATGTTCTCCTACTCTTGGTAGTGCATTCAGTTGCCAACCAAAGGTTGTGAGGATGGCTGTTCTCCTACTCTTGGTAGTGCATTCAGTTGTCAACCAAAGGTTGTGAGGATGGATGTTCTCCTACTCTTGGTAGTGCATTCAGTTGCCATCCAAAGGTTGTGAGGATGGATGTTCTCCTACTCTTGGTAGTGTAGTCAGTTGCCATCCAAAGGTTGTGAGGATGGATGTTTTCCTACTCTTGGTAGTGCATTCAGTTGCCAACCAAGGGTTGTGAGGATGGATGTTCTCCTACTCTTGGTAGTGTAGTCAGTTGCCAACCAAGGGTTGTGAGGATGGATGTTCTCCTACTCTTGGTAGTATAGTCAGTTGTCAACCAAGGGTTGTGAGGATGGGTGTTCTCCTACTCTTGGTAGTGTAGTCAGTTGCCAACCAAGGGTTATGAGGATGGGTGTTCTCATACTCTTGGTAGTGCACTCAGTTGCCAACCAAGGGTTGTGAGGATGGATGTTCTCCTACTCTTGGTAGTGTAGTCAGTTGTCAACCCAGGGTTGTGAGGATGGATGTTTTCCTACTCTTGGTAGTGCATTCAGTTGCCAACCAAGGGTTGTGAGGATGGATGTTCTCCTACTCTTGGTAGTGTAGTCAGTTGTCAACCAAGGGTTGTGAGGATGGGTGTTCTCCTACTCTTGGTAGTGTAGTCAGTTGTCAACCAAAGGTTGTGAGGATGGCTGTTCTCCTACTCTTGGTAGTGCATTCAGTTGTCAACCAAAGGTTGTGAGGATGGCTGTTCTCCTACTCTTGGTAGTGCATTCAGTTGTCAACCAAAGGTTGTGAGGATGGATGTTCTCCTACTCTTGGTAGTGCATTCAGTTGCCATCCAAAGGTTGTGAGGATGGATGTTTTCCTACTCTTGGTAGTGCATTCAGTTGCCAACCAAGGGTTGTGAGGATGGATGTTCTCCTACTCTTGGTAGTGTATTCAATTGCCAACCAAGGGTTGTGAGGATGGATGTTCTCCTACTCTTGGTAGTGTATTCAATTGCCAACCAAGGGTTGTGAGGATGGATGTTCTCCTACTCTTGGTAGTGTAGTCAGTTGTCAACCAAGGGTTGTGAGGATGGGTGTTCTCCTACTCTTGGTAGTGTATTCAATTGCCAACCAAGGGTTGTGAGGATGGATGTTCTCCTACTCTTGGTAGTGTAGTCAGTTGTCAACCAAGGGTTGTGAGGATGGGTGTTCTCCTACTCTTGGTAGTGTAGTCAGTTGCCAACCAAGGGTTATGAGGATGGGTGTTCTCATACTCTTGGTAGTGCACTCAGTTGCCAACCAAGGGTTGTGAGGATGGATGTTCTCCTACTCTTGGTAGTTTATCCCTGCCCATTCAAGATCTTTCTTCACACTCTCTATTCATCTGAATTTTGGTCTTCCTCCCTCTGTTGTTTTTCACGCCCTCTTTCCTTACTTTGTGTATGTTTTGCCCATTCACCCTCGTCCATTCAAAATACATGAAACAAGGAAACAATACAACAGAAGCTCTAGGCACTTGTCAGTCATGTTCTGTTTTAGATGATTCTTTTGTCAATGTTACAACAGTAATTATGATTATGATTACATGTATTTTATAATAGACACTATCAGATTGACAGTAGATGTGTGCAAAAAAATAGGGTTTAACTTCAAGTCATGAGGCAAAGGTCTGCTTTGATATAGATGCTCCCCAGGGCCATAGAAAAGAAATTATCCAAAGACAAGCTGTGTCTTAAAATCCAAGATGGCCACTGTCGGCCATCTTGGAAAACGTGGCCAACTCATAGCTCAGGAACTGTATGTCTTTGCCACAATGAAGCTCAGGCTAATGCCTCTGCAATTCCCTGCTATGCTTAAATTGCCATTCTTAGGTATTGGAATACTGTTCAGAACTGTCCACTGTAGCGGTATTTTCCCTTCAATCAAAGCTTTGTTGCAAAACTCTAGTATGATACTGTCCAGATCGCATTGTTTTAGCACTTCAGGTGGTATACCATCATCCCCGCAGCTCTTTCCGTTATTTGGGGATTTCTTGGCCTTCTCATACTCTTTCAAAAGGTCCTTCCTTGATGTTGATATTTGTGATTACAGGTTGGAACTCTTCATCCTCATCTTCTATGGCTGGTGGACTGCCTAGTGATTTGTGGAAGTGATCGTACCAGTTTTCCACCCTTTGTTCTGCTGTTTTGCCCTTTAGTTGTCCTTTATGAGCTGTCTTTCTACCACTTCTCTGGTTTATAAGCTTCCAGCTCTGTCCGTGTCTTCCATTAATGTGTGCATTTTCGACTTTAGCAATGTTGGTGCAAAGTTCTTCCTCCTGCTCACTGTTATAGGTTGTCTTTGTGTTCTTCTCGGCCTGCTCATATCTCACTCTGTTGTCAGCTACAGTGTTTTGATGGTAGGCCCTATAGGCCTCTTCAACTTTCTCTCTGGCTGATGTTACTGGTCGATCATTTGAGTATATTTTCTTTTTCTGTTTGTTACTGACAGGAATAATTTTCTGTCGCACTTTGATTTTTGCTGAAATGAAATGCTCATTTCGCTTCGTTTCTGTTCCACCTCTCAATTCCAGAATCTGAAATCTGTTCCGTACTTCACTGTTTCGCCTTTTTTTGTTGACCAGGATATAATTAAGCTGTCATTTTCCTCCATATTGGTCCATAAACATCCAGCGCTTTCCATTCCTCTTGCAGTGTCTGGTGTTTGTGACCTCAAGATTTTTCTCAATGATAAGATCAATAAGGAATTCCCCATTACAGTTTGTATTGGTATCGTAAGGGTCTGTATGGGTAAATGTGGCATCCCCCGGTCCATGTCGTGCGTTAAAGTCTCCTACAACCAGCAACATGTTGTGCACTGGTACCGATTCAATCGTCCTTCTTAAGTTGTTGTAATGGCCCTCTACGCTATCTATTTCAGCAGAGTTGGTCGGACACTATGTGACGATAACTGCTGTAGCAGGATTGCCGCTGAAGTTGGCAATCAGTATTCATTTACTGTGTGTTCTCTAGGGCTCCTGTCCCCCTTGTGTTGAGCAGAATGGTAGTGTGGTAGTGATCAAAGTTTACCTTAGATCTGTTCATATCGTACTGTTTGTCATGTACTATACGGTGTTCTTGAATACCAATTACTTCAATTCCCTGTTTCTTCATGTTCTTCACTAGTTCTTCTCTGAGCATGGGTGACCGTATGGATCTAACGATCAAGGTTGATATTTTTATGGGTTTTTATGGGTTTTTTACTAGTTTCTCCCCTTTACATCCACTGTTGTCAAACTTACAACGTCCTTGAGGCTTTAGTCGTAAGTCGTCATGTGACCCCCTTCCAGACTCAGTGGTCGTACCAGAAGAAAGTCGGCAGGGACTTTAACGCTGGTGTCGTACATTGTAGCCATAATGTTTTTCTTTAGCTCTAGCTGGTGTGGGCGCCTCTCCTGTTCTTTAGCTCTAGCTGGTGTGGGCGCCACTCCTGTTCTTTAGCTCTAGCTGGTGTGGGCGCCAGTCCTGTTCTTTAGCTCTAGCTGGTGTGGGCGCCACTCCTGTTCTTTAGCTCTAGCTGGTGTGGGCGCCACTCTTGTCACCATGGTGTTACTTCGGAGTATCCTTCTCCTAGACCACTCGCCTACCAAGGCTTATGAGCGTGTTCTACCCATTGTTATTTGTCCATAGCTGGAAGCTGCATTAGTGAACGTTGAGACGTGTCCACACAGAGGTGGGCCCAGCACACTGCCCCAAAGGGATCCAGTCTGCTCCCAGATGCCCAGCACATTAGCCTGGGGCTGCAAGGTACCTGTAGTGTACCACAAGGCGGTTGTGCTGGGGTTTTGTCTATGGAGAGGCTGTGTACCAGCAGGGGAGACTTATGCACTTGGCTCCCTTTTCACTCCCAGTAAGGAAGTTAACTGGTGGCTGTAGCTGAAAGTGAATAGCATGAAGTGCATGCACTACAAACTACCCACTACACTACAGCATGCATCACACAGACCTGTGCTTTTCACACCACACTTTATTGTTGTATGGAAATAAAATTGTTCCGTCACGTGACCATATATTAGGTGACTATAGTTGACTGTTTTCATGGGTAGCCGGGGTGCAGGGTTCACGTGCAAAAGTACCAATAAGAAAGTAAGGGCGTACCTAAAAAAAGTGTGGTCAACTCAGGATTAAGGAGTTGTTTCAAAATGTTTAGCTAAGGAATCATTCCAGAAATTATGGGTTCGTGTAAAAGTAAAAGACTACATTAAAATATTAATTAAGTATTCCTCCCAAATAATGAAAGCTAAAATTATGGGTTGCTTTACTTTTATATTTTGAGAAACTCCGTTAATTATGTTAATTATGTTATAATGACCCTGTAATTTATTTTTGATGAACCATTATTTGTAATTTTGTTATGTGACCCCCGAATCAGTCCCATCCTTTTCACACATTGTAGCCTATTATTACTGTTGGGTGTTATGTAGGAGGATATACGCACGGCCATGTGTATATATCCTCCTGGCTAACACACGTGGTTGACCGGAGAATCCAAAGTTATGCAGACGTTTGTGAATGTCGAACACATAACAGCCTGGCTGGCTGTTGAACGGGTACATTAACATGGGATTCTCAGAACAAACCAGTCATGTTTTATGTGGCCAGATATATTGCCCTCTTGACTGTTGCATGGCTGATAACACGCCCCTGACATCAACAAACTGTGTACTATTCCTTGAATGTAGACTTGGTGGTGGCGAGAAGTAATAAGAGGAACTAGGACAACATTTTGTGACATGAAACTACAAATAAAAACATTTTCTTTATAATTTCTAGGCCAGAGTCGGTGCCAGTGTACCTCATCCATCCTTTGCAGATTTGTTCCGGAGTCCAAACCTGAGAAAAACCACTTTGTTCATGTGGTGGTCTTGGTGAGTAGGTTGGCAAGTATTGCTCGTATTTATATGTTCTGCATACGGGCATTTCCATGCCAATGGGGTATATTTTACATGTTGAAACATTCGACAAAACTGACCAAACCTAAATTGACTTTTTGTGGAATTTTTTAGAACTAAGATCCTGTGAAGAAAACACAAAAGAGGTAACTAAGACTATTTTGAAATATTTTTAATATGAAATAATCCTCTCATTTGCACAAGTTACCTTAAGTAGCAATTTTATATCTGTGTAATATGGTCGTAACAAGTGTCAGCTCACAAATTACAAATGGTAAAAGTTATTAATTAATCAAAACAGGCTTTCAACAATATTTTATGGAAGACAGAGTTGTAGAGTTTTCAAAATAATTAAATACTTAGCATACAAGATTTTCAACGTTGTCTGATGAAGTTGCACATATAACCTAATTCCAACATCGGCGACAAATGGCATCGTTGTTAACGAAAGGATCTTTTTGGTGCAATTTTGTTGTTTTGTTATTAATTCTGTCATTGAAACTAAGACTACAAGGAGAAGAATATGTACACCATAAAATATATTTTTCAGGTTTAACATCACAGTTTTGTACCCCACTGTCGTGCAAATGTCCGTATGTCTCTGCTACTTTTCAGACACAGTAAACTGGTTCTAGAAGTCGGACTGTCGTTGACACATGTTATTTGTTCCCGTAGGTTCGTCACTGGAATGGTCTACTATGGTTTGTCCTTGGGTGTCAGTCTTATAGGTGGCAATATCTTCTTCAACTCCTTCCTGTCGGGCGCCATTGAGATCCCGTCCTACTTCATCGTGATTCCCATCATGAACAGACTCGGTCGGCGGTGGACCACTGCTGGATCTCTGCTGGTCGCTAGTCTGGCGTGCTTCATCTGCACTACACTGCTCGATAAGTCAGGTTGGTTTACTCGTATAATACTAAAGTGGACTGTCGCTATGTGAAATAATGTTGTCAATTTCTTTGAAATTTCATGTATGTAAACTTAATGCCCTGGTCAAGTAATGTGCCAAATAAGAAGTCTGTTCATTGCGATCTCATGTCACTAAGCCCGCTCAAACATGGTCATTTGTTTGTCGTAAAACAACCAGTTTGTCAGGTGTTGATGACATCACCTAAGGAAGTATCGCTGAGAATGCGCAGGTCTACCATTGTGTGGGTTTATGTTTCAGACTGCACCTGAAATCACAAACATAGAATTCAATATTTTTGATGTCACAGTGAAGATAATAATATCTACAAATCTGTTGCTGTACACAGGTTTGTTTTAGTTGTTGCTGTTTGAACATCATAAATGCTTAATCCTGCAGTATATACGTGAGTGTTTGAGCATTGAGTATACGTTGGCACAAGTGGCTGCCATTGTCTTCAGTATCGTAATGTGTTTGTAACTAAGAGTCATTCACTGACTCTGGTGGTTTTCAGTATCATGGTGTGTTGGTCACTAAGAGTCTGTCATGGTCCTTTCAGGTCTCTATTATGGGGCATTCACTGGTCCTTTCAGATCTCTACCCAGTTCTGGTGGTCTTCAGCATGTGTGGCAAGTTCTTCATCGCGGCCACATTTGCCGTCATCTACGTGTACTCAGCAGAACTCTTCCCAACCGTCGTCAGACAAGTCGGGGTCGGATCCTCGTCGATGTGTGCCCGTGTCGGCGGACTGATACAGCCGCAATTCGGTCGTCTTGTAAGTAGTTCCCAATCGAAGGTGGCATTCAGGTCAGTGGGACAATAGCCATTCTGAAAGACGCCAGATAGATCTATATATTGTATATTGTTAGATTTATATCACTATACAACTGTATCTCTCAAGGAGTTTTTGTATGAAACTCATTAGATATCTGACAGCAACTTTAGCATCGATTTCACGATGGCTTTGTCCTGTATGATTTAGCTTAATATGTTCATAGCTTGTTAAAATGTTCACAAGATGTGTTAACACAGATGGGAACACATCACTGCTCAATTTAAGCTTGGTTGCATAGACTATTTAACTGCTTGAAGACAACCTGTTGCAACACTTCCCGACCAAACCACGGATAACGTCAACTGTAGACAGTCCAAGGTCATTTGATTCCACAGCACTACTTTCATTATCACCTGTAGACACACACTATTGAAATGGCATGTATGTATCGTTAGCTGTGAACATATTAGCTAACATGTCCATAATGTATGCAACTGACCGTTCAGCCAAGGCATGACATCTGTAATCCCAGTATAGAAGTAAGTCACATCAAGTTGATTTTCACAACTACCTTGTGGTGCTATATGGGACTTCATTATATTCCCCGTTGCCAACAGTGTATTTATTGATTCTGATGTAATTAGCAAGTAGTAGCAACCGTGAAGGTTCCATCGCAGACAAAGACCTCCACAGATTCATGCAGTCACATCAATCTAAAATGGGGCCGTTGTCTCCGGCAGTGCAATGGTGATATCAGTTGGACGTGTCTGATTGGTTTGGTTAAAAAGGAACTAGTTTACGCCATGATGTGGTCCTTACTTAGAAAATGACACGTGCAGTGACATCAGAAACTGTTGTTTGCGTTATTGTCATTGTTCTTACTTGAAATATCTCAATTAATGAATACACTCATTTCCAGTAACACTTTACCATTTTTATTGAGATGTTGATGTGAGTAACTGTTGTTATTAAAAAACCTATATCAATAACAAGAACAGCCTCATTGTGGCTCATCCTGGGGAGTTGTGATCACAACCAGATACATGTTGCCATCAAAGTAAAATCAGAAAGGAATAGTAAAAAGCAGTACAGGAGAAATTTCCATAAAGGAAGATATAAGGACATGAAGAAATAGTTAGCAAAGATATACTGGAATAAAGCAAATTTAGCAAAAATAGACTGGAATAACACACTGAAAAATAAGACAGCAACAAAATGCTGGAATATCTTAGAGTGAAATTGAATGCATCGTCGATAAATTTGTTCCCTTCAAAAAACAAGGGAAACGGACCAGAAAGAAACACTTTGAAAGAAGCCATTAGAAAAATTAAGTACGAACAAATGATGTGGAAGTCATATAGATGTACTGGAAATGATGAAGACTACAACATTGATAAAGAAGCTCTTAAACAAGCTACAAAAATTAGCCTATAATATAAAACATGACAGCAAGAGTTTTTATGCATATGTTCGGAGCAAACATAAAGTTCAGGATAAGGTCAGTCCTCTAGAAGATAGTGCTGGAAATATAATATCAGAGGGATTCTTAATGGCAGAAGACCTGAATAAGTATTTTAGTTCAGTGTTTACCAGGGAAGATATTAATTCACTGCCAGTCCCAGAAGCTAAGTTCAAGGGGGCAGACTATTTATGACAGTTAATTGTAACCCCGGAAATGGTAGCTAAGAAAATAAGGGCTATGAAGAATAATAAATCACCTGGAGTGGATGGGATTCCGCCCAAACTACTATTGGAAATTGTAGAACAAATTAGCTTACCACTTGCAACAGTTTTCAACTTGTTATTAGAAGAGGGAGTGGTTCCTTTAGAATGGAAAGAAGCAAACTATACTGTTATTTAAAAAAGGTTCGGGAAACAAGTGGGTGAACTACAGACCAGTGAGTTTAGCATCTGCGATTTGCAAATTATTAGAAAGGCTAATTGAAGATCACATGGTGGATTTTCTTGTTAAACATAACTTGATAAATCCATCTCGACATGGGTTTCTAAAAGCGAGGTCACGCTTAACAAAGGGATCATCAGTAGATATCATTTACTTAGATTTTAAAGCTTTCAAGAAAGTGCCACATCAACGATTACGGCTTAAACTAAAGGCCCATGGCATAGGAAATGGTATAATTAACTGGATAGAAAAATGGCTGATTGACAGAAGACAACGGGTAGTAGTTGATGGGGAGGCTTCAAACTGGAAATCAGTTTTGAGTGGGGTACCACAGCGATCAGTACTGGGACTTATATTATTCTTAATCTATATGTATCAACGATTTGGACAATGATATAAAAAGCAAGGTGTTGAAATTTGCGGATGATACAAGTGTTTAGAAAGATTACACGTGATGGAGATAGACAGCATTTATAAGATGATTTTGACAGGTTGATCAAATGGTCTGAAAAGTGGCAAATGTTGTTCAATTTTGGGAAATGTAAATGCCTCAATATAGGACATGGGAACGAAGATGTACAATATAGAATGAGGGGTACTGTACTACTGTAAGAGAAAAGGACTTAGGGTCAACAATTAGTGCTGATATGAAGGTTTCAGAGCAAATCAAATCTTTGGATTAATTAGGTGAAATATAGTGTATAATAAAAAAGAACTAATAATACCGCTGTACAAAACAATAGTGAGGCCTCATTTAGTATACAAGCGTGGAGGCCATATCGCAAGGACAGATATGCTAGAAAGAGTACAGAGGAGAGCGACTAAAATTATACCAAAACTGAGGGATCTTAGTTACGAAATATGCCTAAAACAATGTGGTTTAACATCACTGTCACAATTTCTGTGTCACGGATCGTTTTGCCTAGGGGTACTAATGGTGACACTGGAGAAATTGAATAATGATTTACGGATTCGTTTGACAATTCCTATCGTTGGCAGATGTATAAATAAAATTCGACAAACAACCTGAATAAGTGAACAATTTAATCATTTTGAATCATACTTGTACAAAAGTCGATCGACAATATAGACAATCTTAAAGTAAATTACATCACGACTGATAACACTGTTACACAGTAAAATTTTATACACTTCAAATCATTACGAGTACGGCGAATAATTTATACAATGTCTACGATAACATAGCCACAGTTAATAGATTGAGGAGCCAAACATCTAAATGTTCATTGAACATAGCTCTGTGGTAATTTTTCTAAAATGTTCAATCGTATTGCTGTCGTACGAATGTTCGTAGAATGTCGGTAGATTCGATGTGTTTGTAGATCAGTAGGTATTTCACATTCTTGCTAGACGCACACCGGGATGACGACGTCGAGGCTCTAGGTCAAGCTGACTTCGTTGATCTCATGACGACTGTCTTACAACTGATTTTAACAACTAAAGTCCTTTTGGACATATTCAACTCTCTCTATAAACATAACAAGACTGGCTAAATAAATTGTAACGTTTCTAAGCTATTATGGGCCATCTGTCCGGCTAACCTCGTAACTACATATTTGCTAACTAACACGGATGCGACCGTCTCGGCTAAACCACTACCGCACACTGCCCAGATTTAAACTATCTCCATACAGCTTTTTTACATCAACCAATCGAAATCATATTTTGCGGTGACGTCAAACTCTCTGGAACTTTCAAAAATCAAGAGGATACGGCCACATGAAACCACAGAAGTCCGGGAAACATAAACACGAACTAGTGATTTTCACCACCTATCTCCAAAGTACTTAACTAATAATCTGATTCTTTCCTTCAGTTCTCAGCCGACTACATCTTTAATCTTATAACTGTCACGTAATATGAAATACGCATTTGGGGGACTTCCGGTGGTGAATTGATTTGAATTTGGTGCAGCAAACTTGCGAAAATATAAGGATATTTGATCAAGATAAGTGATATTATTGAGCGTATAGGATACATAACGTAATTATAGATATATATTAAGCAATATTTTTTGTTAAAAGTTAGCTAGAGGGAGTAATCTAGGGTAGATTAAAAGTAGGCGATTTGCGAGCGATAATTGGGGACGTTAATGTAATCGGAACGTTGTTTACAAAGTAGGTCACTGGCGAAGTTAGCGTACCGTGAACGACAATAGAATAGCGTTATTTGAGATAATCGGTGTAGTTAGATGAGTAATTAAAACCTGAAATAACAATCTTTTAAAGTGTATAATAGTACACAGGAAACAGTCTTTGTAAAGACTACCTTGTAATTTGTATATAAGCCTAACTTGAATACATTGTCATCGACATCGTAACTAGGTAAGGCACGGTGTGTCACTGTGTGTTAACAAATATAACTAACTATAACCTAAACAATCTGGTGTAAATTGTACACAGAAAAGTCTTTTCAAAGACTACATAAAACTACTTTGAACATAAATAAATTCTGATATGGCACCTTGCAAGCGGCAACTCAGGGCAAAACGACACCTAGTTTGCAACGACTGCCAGAGCTGGGTGGATTTTGCGTTGTCTGGCTGTCCAAAATCATGGGCAGAGACCAAAGATGACGGATTCACCTTTCGGTGTATGGGGTGTTTGAGGGTGGAATGTCTGATGAAGGAGGTGTGTAAGTTGACGGATATAATGAAGGAGATGGAGGCGAGACTCAACATAGAAATAGATGGAGCAGAGAGGGATGACGCGGAGAGAGTTGATAATTCTACAACACAGAAGGAGCAGAGTTGTGACACGGAGACTGAAGAAAGGAGACTGAGAGGAAGGAAGGTGACCGGTGTGAAGGAACAAGACATTGAGAAAACAGAGGGACGGAGGAAAAGTGTTCGGCAGAGGAAAAGAAAACGGGCCAGTGGGGATAGATCAGCAGGTAGTCAGACTGTAGAGAACGAGGAGAGACACGACAGCAATACAGGTGGTGAAGAGGTAGATACCACAGAGGCAGTTGGTAAGACTGTGAGACAGAAGACTGATGGAAGAAGACAGAGTGTTCAGCAAAAAACAGAAAACATGACAGGCGTGAAGGTGACAGGGGAGAAAGTGACCGTAGTGAAGGAGGTAGCCGGGGAAAAGGGACGGGAGAGGAGAGAAGAAAATGTGATGGGAGGAAAGAAGAAGGGACGAAAGGAAGTGAGAGTAAATGTGCTAGAAGAGAAGATGACAGGAGGAAAGGGGACAAGAGAAAACGCGACAGGAAAGAAGGGAATGGAAGAGAATGTGACAGGAGAGAAGACGACAAGAGGAAAAGACAACAACCAGACATATGCAAACCGGAGGAGCTACTCCGAGGCAGTGATTGAGGGGGCAAGGAGAAAAGAGAGAGTGTTTATGGGCGATTCAATTCTGAGAAAAACAGACAAGACTATATGCGAGGGGAAGGACATTGTTGTATGTCTACCGGGGGCTAGGATAGAGCATGTGACCGAAAGGGTAGAGAAGGTATTGGGGCATGGCAAGGGAAGGTCTATACTAGTACACGTTGGGAAAAAACAATGCAGACAAGGAGGGAACAACTGGTATAGTTCAGAAGTACAGACATCTAGTGAGGAAGCTAAAGAAGACAAGAGTGGAACAGGTTATTCTCTCAGGAATTTTGCCAGTAATGGGAGGAAGGGGGGCAAGATACAGAAACTGTAAGAGGATGGCGATCAACGCACTAGTTGAGCAGATGTGTGAGGAAGAGGGCGTGGGATTCATAGATTTATGGGGGTACTTTGTTGGGAGAGAAGATATGTACATGAGAGATGGCCTCCATCTAAGTGGAAAGGGGGCAGCAGTATTCTCAGAGAATCTGCTGCGATCTGTTGACAGTGGGACAGGTTGCATCTATTTAAACTAAATTCGCAGGGGGGACTCGCAGAGAAGCCTGAAACTGGAGGCATAGATAAAGGCAGCAAAAATAATTCAGCAAAGAACAGTCTGGAAAACTGTTCTGAAGCTGGGTATAAATGTGTTTGTTTAAATGCAAGGAGTATAGTAAACAAAAGAAATGAACTAAACATTATGGTAGAAGATATTGACCCTCACATAATAGGTATAACCGAATCATGGGCAACCACCGATATATCAGATGCCGAATTGGGACTGACAGGATATGTAATGTTTAGGAAAGATAGAATAGGAAGAAGGGGAGGTGGAGTTATTTTATATATTAAAGAATCTATCCAGGCTTATGAAATAAAATTAGACAGAGAAGCAGATTGCGAAGAAGCTGTTTGGTGTAACATAGTTACAGGAAACTCAATGTTAACGGTTGGATTAGTTTATCGAAGTCCAAACATAAGCATAGAAGAGAATGAAAAAATACAAAACGCTATAAGGGAAGTGAGCAAACGGGACTGTGTTATTATGGGGGATTTTAACCATGGGCATATAAAATGGAAATCTCTACAGAGTATGGGTAATGAGGACCACAAGTTTTTAGTTTTAGTACAAGATAGTTTCCTTTCTCAACATGTGCTAGAACCAACCAGGGGAGAGAATGTGTTAGACTTAGTTTTGTCCTCACAGAATGAATTAGTTGACAATGTTAAATTATGTGAGCCTCTGGGAAGTAGTGATCACAACCAGATACATTTTACCATCAAAGTAAAATCAGAAAGAAATAATAAAAAGCAGTTCAGGAGAAATTTCCACAAAGGAAGATGTAAGGAAATGAGGAAATATTTAGCAAAGATAGACTGGAATAATACACTGAAGAATAAGACAGCAACAGAATGCTGGAATATCTTAAAGAATGAAATAGAGTGCATCATAGATAAATTTGTTCCCTTCAAAAAACAAGGGAAACGGACCAGAAAGAAATACTTATCGAAAGAAGCCATTAGAAAAATTAAGTATAAACAAATGATGTGGAAGTCATATAGACGTACTGGCAATGACGAAGACTACAACATTTATAAAGAAGCACTAAACCAAGCTACAGCTGAAATTAGAAATTCAAAGAGAAGCTATAAACATAAATTAGCTTGTAATATAAAACATGACAGCAAGAGTTTTTATGCGTATGTTCGAAGCAAACAGAAAGTTCAGGATAAGGTCGGTCCTCTAGAAGATAGTGCTGGAAATATAATATCAGAAGGATTCTTAATGGCTGAAGACCTAAATGAGTATTTTAGTTCAGTGTTTACCAGAGAAGACACTAGTTCACTGCCAGTACCAGAGGCTAAGTTCAAGGGGGCAGAATCAGACTATTTAAGACAGTTAATTGTAACCCCAGAAATGGTAGCTAAGAAAATTAGGGCTATGAAGGAAAATAAATCACCTGGAGTGGATGGTATTCCACCCAAACTACTAGTGGAAATTGTAGAACAAATTAGCATACCGCTTGCAACAGTTTTCAACTTGTCATTAGAAGAGGGAGTGGTTCCTTTAGAATGTAAAGAAGCAAACATTATACCGTTATTTAAAAAAGGTTCGAGAAACAAGTCAAATAATTATAGACCAGTTAGTTTAACATCAGTGATTTGTAAATTATTAGAAAGACTAATTAAAGATCACATGGTGGATTTTCTTGTTAAACATAACTTGATAAACCCATCTCAACATGGGTTTCTAAAAGCGAGGTCATGCTTAACAAATATGTTATGTTTTTTGGAAGATATCACTAAGTGGGTAGATGATGGATCACCAGTAGATATCATCTACTTAGATTTTCAAAAAGCTTTCGACAAAGTGCCACATCAAAGATTACTGCTTAAACTAAAGGCCCATGGCATAGGAAATGGTATAATTAACTGGATAGAAAAATGGCTGATTGACAGAAGACAACGGGTAGTTGTTGATGGGGAGGCTTCAAACTGGAAATCAGTTTTGAGTGGGGTTCCACAGGGATCAGTACTGGGACCTATATTATTCTTAATATATATAAATGATTTGGACGATGATATAGCTAGCACGGTGTTGAAATTTGCAGATGATACAAAAGTGTTTAGAAGGTTTAAAAGTGATGGGGATAGACAGCATTTACAAGATGATCTTGACAGGTTGATCAAATAATAAGTCATATTGTATACAAGCGTGGAGGCCATACCGCAAGAAGGACATAGATATGCTAGAAAGAGTACAGAGGAGAGCGACTAAAATGATACAAAAACTTAGGGATCTTAGTTATGAAAAACGCCTAAAAGAATGTGGTTTAACAACACTAGAGACCAGGAGATTGAGAGGAGATCAGATAGAAGTGTTTAAAATATTGAATGGTTATGAAAATATTGATAGAAATATGTTTTTTTCAGTTAAGAAAGATAGAAAGACTAGAGGACATAAAGTTACATTAGTAAAGGAGCAGTGTAGATTAGACGTGAGAAAGTTCTCATTTTCACAAAGGACTGTGAATGAATGGAACAGATTATCTGATGATTGTGTGGCTGCTAGTAGTGTGAATATGTTTAAAAATAAAATTGACACATACCTCAGAAGGGCTGGATATATGTAGATAAAAGAGTTGGACTCTCGATAAGCCAAAGGGCTTCCTTGTCCACCTGCCATCTAGAGTTAATTCTATGGATGGCAATCTTGTTAAATCTTTGTTAAATCTCTTATAGACTATTTACTGTGAAGAACAATTACAAATACAACAACATTGCTTTATAATACATTACCAATTTATTAACGATTCTACCGTAAATATGAGCTTCATAATGATACAAAGGTACCGCCCTCTTTTGGATACAACTGTGATAGATGATTTCCTACAGTGACAATGTGACAGATGATAACTGCAACAGATTATTACGAAATGTTGTTTTACAACATTCGTGACAAACACCAGAGACCAGGAGATTGAGAGGAGATCAGATAAAAGTGTTTAAAGTATTGAATGGTTGTGAAAATATTGATAGAAATATTTGTTTCTCATTTAAGAAAGATAGAAGGACTAGAGGACATGAAGTTACATTAGCAAAGGAGCAGTGTAGATTAGATATAAGAAAGTTCTCATTTTCACAAAGGACTGTAAATGAATGGAACAGATTATCTGCTGATTGTGTGGGTGCTAGTAGCATGAATATATTTTAAAATAAAATCAACATACCTCACAAGGGCGGGATACACGTAGATAAAAAGGGTTGGACTCTCGATAAGCCAAATGGCTTTCTTGTCCACCTGCCATCTAGAGTTAATTCTCTGGGTGGCAATCTCTTTAAAAATCTTGTTAAATTTTCGAGTTGAATGTTTCTGTTAAGTGTTGCCAAGTATCGACAAAAGCTACACCTTCTTTTGTTTTACTGATCTGAGTTTTGGTCAATTACAGAACATCTACTGGTTGCCACTGCCGTTCCTGCTCTATGGAGTGGCTGCTCTAACGGCGGGATTAACCACCCTATCACTTCCCGAAACCCTCAACAAAACCCTCCCTGACACCCTGGAGGACGGAGAATTCTTCAGCAGGTTGGTAGACAGTTACTCGTTGCCACACTAAATGTACCCTAACACATGTGCCTGAACAGATTGGTCAAAGACAGTTACTCGTTGCCACACTAAATGTAACCTAACATATGCACCTGAACAGAGTAGTCAAGGACAGTTACTCGTTGCCACAGTAAATGTACCCTAACACATGCACCTGAACTGAGTGGTCAAAGACAGTTACTCGTTGCCACACTAAATGTACCCTAACACATGCACCTGAACAGAGTGGTCAAGGACAGTTACTCATTGCCACACTAAATGTACCCTAACACATGCTCCTGAACAGAGTGGTCAAGGACAGTTACTCATTGCCACACTAAATGTACCCTAACACATGCTCCTGAACAGAGTAGTCAAGGACAGTTACTCGTTGCCACAGTAAATGTACCCTAACACATGCACCTCAACAGAGTGATCAAGGACAGTTACTCGTTGCCACACTAAATGTTTCCTAACATATGCACCTGAACAGAGTGGTCAAGGACAGTTACTCATTGCCACTGTAAATTTACCCTAACACATGCACCTGAACAGAGTGGTCAAGGACAGTTACTCGTTGCCACACTAAATGTACCCTAACACATGTGCCTGAACATAGTGGTTAAGGACAGTTACTCGTTGCCACACTAAATGTACCCTAACACATGTGCCTGAACAGAGTGGTCAAGGACAGTTACTCGTTGTCACAGTAAATGTACCTTAACACATGTGCCTGAACAGAGTGGTCAAGGACAGTTACTCGTTGTCACACTAAATGTACCTTAATACATGTGCCTGAACAGAGTGACCAAGGATAGTTACTCGTTGCCACACTAAATGTACCCTAACACATGTGCCTGAACAGATTGGTCAAAGACAGTTACTCGTTGTCACACTAAATGTACCCTAACACATGCACCTGAACAGAGTGGTCATGGACAGTTACTCGTTGCCACACTAAATGTACCCTAACACATGTGCCTGAACAGAGTTGTCAAGGACAGTTACTCATTGCCACACTAAATGTTTCCTAACATATGCACCTGAACAGAGTGGTCAAGGACATTTACTCATTGCCACTGTACATGTACCCTAACACATGCACCTGAACAGAGTGGTCAAGGACAGTTACTCGTTGCCACAGTAAATGTACCCTAACACATTCACCTGAACAGAGTAGTGAAAGACAGTTACTCATTGCCACAGTAAATGTACCCTAACATATGCACCTGAACAGAGTGGTCAAGGACAGTTTCTCGTTGTCACAGTAAATGTACCCTAATACATGTGCCTGAACAGAGTGGTCAAGGACAGTTACTCGTTGTCACAGTAAATGTACCCTAATACATGTGCCTGAACAGAGTGGTCAAGGACAATTACTCGCTGCCACACTAAATGTACCCTAACACATGCACCTCAACAGAGTGATCAAGTACAGTTACTCGTTGCCACACTAAATGTACCCTGACACATGCTCCTGAAGAGAGTAGTCAAAGACAGTTACTCGTTGCCACACTAAATGTACCCTAACACATGCACCTGAACAGAGTGGTCAAAGACAGTTACTCGTTGCCACACTAAATGTACCCTAACACATGTGCCTGAACAGATTGGTCAAAGACAGTTACTCATTGCCACACTAAATGTACCCTAACACATGCACCTTAACAGAGTGGTCAAGGACAGTTACTTGTTGCCACATTAAATGTACCCTAACACTTGTGCCTGAACAGATTGGTCAAAGACAGTTACTCGTTGCCACACTAAATGTACCCTAACACATGCACCTTAACAGAGTGGTCAAGGACAGTTACTTGTTGCCACATTAAATGTACCCTAACACATGTGCCTGAACAGAGTGGTCAAGAACAGTTACTCATTGCCACACTAAATGTATCCTAACACATGCACCTGAACAGAGTGGTCAAGGACAGTTACTCATTGCCACACTAAATGTACCCTAACACATGCTCCTGAACAGAGTAGTCAAGGACAGTTACTCGTTGCCATAGTAAATGTACCCTAACACATGCACCTGAACAGAGTGACCAAGTATAGTTACTTGTTGCCACACTAAATGTACCCTAACACATGTGCCTGAACAGATTGGTCAGAGACAGTTACTCGTTGCCACACTAAATGTAACCTAACACATGCACCTGAACAGAGTAGTCAAGGACAGTTACTCGTTGCCACAGTAAATGTACCCTAACACATGCACCTGAACAGAGTGGTCAAAGACAGTTACTCGTTGCCACACTAAATGTACCCTAACACATGCACCTGAACAGAGTGGTCAAGGACAGTTACTCGTTGCCACACTAAATGTACCCTAACACATGCTCCTGAACAGAGTAGTCAAGGACAGTTACTCGTTGCCATAGTAAATGTACCCTAACACATGCACCTGAACACAGTGACCAAGTATAGTTACTCGTTGCCACACTAAATGTACCCTAACACATGTGCCTGAACAGATTGGTCAAAGACAGTTACTCGTTGCCACACTAAATGTAACCTAACATATGCACCTGAACAGAGTAGTCAAGGACAGTTACTCGTTGCCACAGTAAATGTACCCTAATACATGCACCTGAACAGAGTGGTCAAAGACAGTTACTCGTTGCCACACTAAATGTACCCTAACACATGCACCTGAACAGAGTGGTCAAGGACAGTTACACATTGCCACACTAAATGTACCCTAACACATGCTCCTGAACAGAGTGGTGAAGGACAGTTACTCGTTGCCACAGTAAATGTACCCTAACACATTCACCTGAACAGAGTAGTGAAAGACAGTTACTCATTGCCACAGTAAATGTACCCTAACATATGCACCTGAACAGAGTGGTCAAGGACAGTTTCTCGTTGTCACAGTAAATGTACCCTAATACATGTGCCTGAACAGAGTGGTCAAGGACAGTTACTCGTTGTCACAGTAAATGTACCCTAATACATGTGCCTGAACAGAGTGGTCAAGGACAATTACTCGCTGCCACACTAAATGTACCCTAACACATGCACCTCAACAGAGTGATCAAGTACAGTTACTCGTTGCCACACTAAATGTACCCTGACACATGCTCCTGAAGAGAGTAGTCAAAGACAGTTACTCGTTGCCACACTAAATGTACCCTAACACATGCTCCTGAACAGAGTAGTCAAGGACAGTTACTCGTTGCCACAGTAAATGTACCCTAACACATGCACCTCAACAGAGTGATCAAGGACAGTTACTCGTTGCCACACTAAATGTTTCCTAACATATGCACCTGAACAGAGTGGTCAAGGACAGTTACTCATTGCCACTGTAAATTTACCCTAACACATGCACCTGAACAGAGTGGTCAAGGACAGTTACTCGTTGCCACACTAAATGTACCCTAACACATGTGCCTGAACATAGTGGTTAAGGACAGTTACTCGTTGCCACACTAAATGTACCCTAACACATGTGCCTGAACAGAGTGGTCAAGGACAGTTACTCGTTGTCACAGTAAATGTACCTTAATACATGTGCCTGAACAGAGTGGTCAAGGACAGTTACTCGTTGTCACACTAAATGTACCTTAATACATGTGCCTGAACAGAGTGACCAAGGATAGTTACTCGTTGCCACACTAAATGTACCCTAACACATGCACCTGAACAGAGTGGTCAAAGACAGTTACTCGTTGCCACACTAAATGTACCCTAACACATGTGCCTGAACAGATTGGTCAAAGACAGTTACTCATTGCCACACTAAATGTACCCTAACACATGCACCTTAACAGAGTGGTCAAGGACAGTTACTTGTTGCCACATTAAATGTACCCTAACACTTGTGCCTGAACAGATTGGTCAAAGACAGTTACTCGTTGCCACACTAAATGTACCCTAACACATGCACCTTAACAGAGTGGTCAAGGACAGTTACTTGTTGCCACATTAAATGTACCCTAACACATGTGCCTGAACAGAGTGGTCAAGAACAGTTACTCATTGCCACACTAAATGTATCCTAACACATGCACCTGAACAGAGTGGTCAAGGACAGTTACTCATTGCCACACTAAATGTACCCTAACACATGCTCCTGAACAGAGTAGTCAAGGACAGTTACTCGTTGCCATAGTAAATGTACCCTAACACATGCACCTGAACAGAGTGACCAAGTATAGTTACTTGTTGCCACACTAAATGTACCCTAACACATGTGCCTGAACAGATTGGTCAGAGACAGTTACTCGTTGCCACACTAAATGTAACCTAACATATGCACCTGAACAGAGTAGTCAAGGACAGTTACTCGTTGCCACAGTAAATGTACCCTAACACATGCACCTGAACAGAGTGGTCAAAGACAGTTACTCGTTGCCACACTAAATGTACCCTAACACATGCACCTGAACAGAGTGGTCAAGGACAGTTACTCATTGCCACACTAAATGTACCCTAACACATGCTCCTGAACAGAGTAGTCAAGGACAGTTACTTGTTGCCATAGTAAATGTACCCTAACACATGCACCTGAACACAGTGACCAAGTATAGTTACTCGTTGCCACACTAAATGTACCCTAACACATGTGCCTGAACAGATTGGTCAAAGACAGTTACTCGTTGCCACACTAAATGTAACCTAACATATGCACCTGAACAGAGTAGTCAAGGACAGTTACTCGTTGCCACAGTAAATGTACCCTAACACATGCACCTGAACAGAGTGGTCAAGGACAGTTACTCGTTGCCACACTAAATGTACCCTAACACATGCACCTGAACAGAGTGGTCAAGGACAGTTACTCGTTGCCACACTAAATGTACCCTAACACATGCTCCTGAACAGAGTAGTCAAGGACAGTTACTCGTTGCCACAGTAAATGTACACTAACACATGCACCTCAACAGAGTGATCAAGTACAGTTACTCGTTGCCACACTAAATGTACCCTAACACATGCTCCTGAAGAGAGTAGTCAAAGACAGTTACTCGTTGCCACACTAAATGTACCCTAACACATGTGCCTGAACAGATTGGTCAAAGACAGTTACTCGTTGCCACAGTAAATGTAACCTAACATATGCACCTGAACAGAGTAGTCAAGGACAGTTACTCGTTGCCACAGTAAATGTACCCTAACACATGCACCTGAACAGAGTGGTCAAAGACAGTTACTCGTTGCCACACTAAATGTACCCTAACACATGCACCTGAACAGAGTGGTCAAGGACAGTTACTCGTTGCCACACTAAATGTACCCCAACACATGTGCCTTGAACAGATTGGTCAAAGATAAAGTTACTTCGTTGCCACACTAAATGTACCCTAACATGCACCTTTTAACAGAGTGGTCAAGGACAGTTACTTGTTGCCACATTAAAATGTTCCAACACATGTGCCTGAACAGAGTGGTCAAGAACAGTTACCGCTACACAGTAAATGTACCCCAACACACAAAGCCTGAACAGAGTGGTCAAGGACAGTTACCATTGCCACACTAAATGTACCCTAACACATGTACCGAACAGGAGTGTTCAAGGACAGTTACTATTGCCACACTAAATGTCCCCAACACATGCCCTGAACAGAGTAGTCAAGGACAGTTACTCGCTAAGCTACAGTAAATGTAAATTCCTAACACATGCACCTGAACAGAGTGGTCAAAAGATAAAGTTACTCAAGGCTACACTAAATGTACCCTAACACATGCACCTGAACAGAGTGGTCAAGGACAGTTACTCGTTGCCACACTAAATGTACCCTAACACATGTGCCTGAACAGATTGGTCAAAGACAGTTACTCGTTGCCACACTAAATGTACCCTAACACATGCACCTTAACAGAGTGGTCATGGACAGTTACTTGTTGCCACATTAAATGTACCCTAACACATGTGCCTGAACAGAGTGGTCAAGAACAGTTACTCGTTGCCACACTAAATTTACCCTAACACATGTGCCTGAACAGATTGGTCAAAGACAGTTACTCGTTGCCACACTAAATGTACCCTAACACATGCACCTTAACAGAGTGGTCAAGGACAGTTACTTGTTGCCACATTAAATGTACCCTAACACATGTGCCTGAACA
Source organism: Paraescarpia echinospica (assembly GCA_020002185.1). Taxonomy (NCBI): domain Eukaryota; kingdom Metazoa; phylum Annelida; class Polychaeta; order Sabellida; family Siboglinidae; genus Paraescarpia; species Paraescarpia echinospica. The sequence continues at coordinate 2,159,899 of CM034533.1, read as the reverse complement.
GAGTGGTCAAGAACAGTTACTCATTGCCACACTAAATGTACCCTAACACATGCACCTGAACAGAGTGGTCAAGGACAGTTACTCATTGCCACACTAAATGTACCCTAACACATGCTCCTGAACAGAGTAGTCAAGGACAGTTACTCGTTGCCATAGTAAATGTACCCTAACACATGCACCTGAACAGAGTGACCAAGTATAGTTACTCGTTGCCACACTAAATGTACCCTAACACATGTGCCTGAACTGATTGGTCAAAGACAGTTACTCGTTGCCACACTAAATGTAACCTAACATATGCACCTGAACAGAGTAGTCAAGGACAGTTACTCGTTGCCACAGTAAATGTACCCTAACACATGCACCTGAACAGAGTGGTCAAAGACAGTTACTCGTTGCCACACTAAATGTACCCTAACACATGCACCTGAACAGAGTGGTCAAAGACAGTTACTCGTTGCCACACTAAATGTACCCTAACACATGTGCCTGAACAGATTGGTCAAAGACAGTTACTCGTTGCCACAGTAAATGTACCCTAACACATGCACCTGAACACAGTGACCAAGTATAGTTACTCGTTGCCACACTAAATGTACCCTAACACATATGCCTGAACAGATTGGTCAAAGACAGTTACTCGTTGCCACACTAAATGTAACCTAACATATGCACCTGAACAGAGTAGTCAACAGTTACTCGTTGCCACAGTAAATGTACCCTAACATATGCACCTGAACAGAGTGGTCAAGGACAGTTTCTCGTTGTCACAGTAAATGTACCCTAATACATGTGCCTGAACAGAGTGGTCAAGGACAGTTACTCGTTGTCACAGTAAATGTACCCTAATACATGTGCCTGAACAGAGTGGTCAAGGACAATTACTCGCTGCCACACTAAATGTACCCTAACACATGCACCTCAACAGAGTGATCAAGTACAGTTACTCGTTGCCACACTAAATGTACCCTGACACATGCTCCTGAAGAGAGTAGTCAAAGACAGTTACTCATTGCCACACTAAATGTACCCTAACACATGCACCTGAACAGAGTGGTCAAAGACAGTTACTCGTTGCCACACTAAATGTACCCTAACACATGTGCCTGAACAGATTGGTCAAAGACAGTTACTCATTGCCACACTAAATGTACCCTAACACATGCACCTTAACAGAGTGGTCAAGGACAGTTACTTGTTGCCACATTAAATGTACCCTAACACATGTGCCTGAACACAATGGTCAAGAACAGTTACTCGTTGCCACACTAAATGTACCCTAACACATGTGCCTGAACAGATTGGTCAAAGACAGTTACTCGTTGCCACACTAAATGTACCCTAACACATGCACCTTAACAGAGTGGTCAAGGACAGTTACTTGTTGCCACATTAAATGTACCCTAACACATGTGCCTGAACAGAGTGGTCAAGAACAGTTACTCGTTGCCACAGTAAATGTACCCTAACACATGTGCCTGAACAGAGTGGTCAAGGACAGTTACTCATTGCCACACTAAATGTACCCTAACACATGCACCTGAACAGAGTGTTCAAGGACAGTTACTCATTGCCACACTAAATGTACCCTAACACATGCTCCTGAACAGAGTAGTCAAGGACAGTTACTCGTTGCCACAGTAAATGTACCCTAACACATGCACCTGAACAGAGTGGTCAAAGACAGTTACTCGTTGCCACACTAAATGTACTCTAACACATGCACCTGAACAGAGTGGTCAAGGACAGTTACTCGTTGCCACACTAAATGTACCCTAACACATGTGCCTGAACAGATTGGTCAAAGACAGTTACTCGTTGCCACACTAAATGTACCCTAACACATGCACCTTAACAGAGTGGTCATGGACAGTTACTTGTTGCCACATTAAATGTACCCTAACACATGTGCCTGAACAGAGTGGTCAAGAACAGTTACTCGTTGCCACACTAAATTTACCCTAACACATGTGCCTGAACAGATTGGTCAAAGACAGTTACTCGTTGCCACACTAAATGTACCCTAACACATGCACCTTAACAGAGTGGTCAAGGACAGTTACTTGTTGCCACATTAAATGTACCCTAACACATGTGCCTGAACAGAGTGGTCAAGAACAGTTACTCATTGCCACACTAAATGTACCCTAACACATGCACCTGAACAGAGTGGTCAAGGACAGTTACTCATTGCCACACTAAATGTACCCTAACACATGCTCCTGAACAGAGTAGTCAAGGACAGTTACTCGTTGCCATAGTAAATGTACCCTAACACATGCACCTGAACAGAGTGACCAAGTATAGTTACTTGTTGCCACACTAAATGTACCCTAACACATGTGCCTGAACAGATTGGTCAGAGACAGTTACTCGTTGCCACACTAAATGTAACCTAACATATGCACCTGAACAGAGTAGTCAAGGACAGTTACTCGTTGCCACAGTAAATGTACCCTAACACATGCACCTGAACAGAGTGGTCAAAGACAGTTACTCGTTGCCACACTAAATGTACCCTAACACATGCACCTGAACAGAGTGGACAAGGACAGTTACTCATTGCCACACTAAATGTACCCTAACACATGCTCCTGAACAGAGTGGTCAAGGACAGTTACTCGTTGCCACAGTAAATGTACCCTAACACATTCACCTGAACAGAGTAGTGAAAGACAGTTACTCATTGCCACAGTAAATGTACCCTAACATATGCACCTGAACAGAGTGGTCAAGGACAGTTTCTCGTTGTCACAGTAAATGTACCCTAATACATGTGCCTGAACAGAGTGGTCAAGGACAGTTACTCGTTGTCACAGTAAATGTACCCTAATACATGTGCCTGAACAGAGTGGTCAAGGACAATTACTCGCTGACACACTAAATGTACCCTAACACATGCACCTCAACAGAGTGATCAAGTACAGTTACTCGTTGCCACACTAAATGTACCCTGACACATGCTCCTGAAGAGAGTAGTCAAAGACAGTTACTCGTTGCCACACTAAATGTACCCTAACACATGCACCTGAACAGAGTGGTCAAAGACAGTTACTCGTTGCCACACTAAATGTACCCTAACACATGTGCCTGAACAGAGTGGTCAAAGACAGTTACTCATTGCCACACTAAATGTACCCTAACACATGCACCTTAACAGAGTGGTCAAGGACAGTTACTTGTTGCCACATTAAATGTACCCTAACACATGTGCCTGAACACAGTGGTCAAGAACAGTTACTCCTTGCCACACTAAATGTACCCTAACACATGTGCCTGAACAGATTGGTCAAAGACAGTTACTCGTTGCCACACTAAATGTACCCTAACACATGCACCTCAACAGAGTGGTCAAGGACAGTTACTCGTTGCCACATTAAATGTACCCTAACACATGTGCCTGAACAGAGTGGTCAAGAACAGTTACTCGTTGCCACAGTAAATGTACCCTAACACATGTGCCTGAACAGAGTGGTCAAGGACAGTTACTCATTGCCACACTAAATGTACCCTAACACATGCACCTGAACAGAGTGTTCAAGGACAGTTACTCATTGCCACACTAAATGTACCCTAACACATGCTCCTGAACAGAGTAGTCAAGGACAGTTACTCGTTGCCACAGTAAATGTACCCTAACACATGCACCTGAACAGAGTGGTCAAAGACAGTTACTCGTTGCCACACTAAATGTACTCTAACACATGCACCTGAACAGAGTGGTCAAGGACAGTTACTCGTTGCCACACTAAATGTACCCTAACACATGTGCCTGAACAGATTGGTCAAAGACAGTTACTCGTTGCCACACTAAATGTACCCTAACACATGCACCTTAACAGAGTGGTCATGGACAGTTACTTGTTGCCACATTAAATGTACCCTAACACATGTGCCTGAACAGAGTGGTCAAGAACAGTTACTCGTTGCCACACTAAATTTACCCTAACACATGTGCCTGAACAGATTGGTCAAAGACAGTTACTCGTTGCCACACTAAATGTACCCTAACACATGCACCTTAACAGAGTGGTCAAGGACAGTTACTTGTTGCCACATTAAATGTACCCTAACACATGTGCCTGAACAGAGTGGTCAAGAACAGTTACTCATTGCCACACTAAATGTATCCTAACACATGCACCTGAACAGAGTGGTCAAGGACAGTTACTCATTGCCACACTAAATGTACCCTAACACATGCTCCTGAACAGAGTAGTCAAGGACAGTTACTCGTTGCCATAGTAAATGTACCCTAACACATGCACCTGAACAGAGTGACCAAGTATAGTTACTCGTTGCCACACTAAATGTACCCTAACACATGTGCCTGAACTGATTGGTCAAAGACAGTTACTCGTTGCCACACTAAATGTAACCTAACATATGCACCTGAACAGAGTAGTCAAGGACAGTTACTCGTTGCCACAGTAAATGTACCCTAACACATGCACCTGAACAGAGTGGTCAAAGACAGTTACTCGTTGCCACACTAAATGTACCCTAACACATGCACCTGAACAGAGTGGACAAGGACAGTTACTCATTGCCACACTAAATGTACCCTAACACATGCTCCTGAACAGAGTGGTCAAGGACAGTTACTCGTTGCCACAGTAAATGTACCCTAACACATTCACCTGAACAGAGTAGTGAAAGACAGTTACTCATTGCCACAGTAAATGTACCCTAACATATGCACCTGAACAGAGTGGTCAAGGACAGTTTCTCGTTGTCACAGTAAATGTACCCTAATACATGTGCCTGAACAGAGTGGTCAAGGACAGTTACTCGTTGTCACAGTAAATGTACCCTAATACATGTGCCTGAACAGAGTGGTCAAGGACAATTACTCGCTGACACACTAAATGTACCCTAACACATGCACCTCAACAGAGTGATCAAGTACAGTTACTCGTTGCCACACTAAATGTACCCTGACACATGCTCCTGAAGAGAGTAGTCAAAGACAGTTACTCGTTGCCACACTAAATGTACCCTAACACATGCACCTGAACAGAGTGGTCAAAGACAGTTACTCGTTGCCACACTAAATGTACCCTAACACATGTGCCTGAACAGATTGGTCAAAGACAGTTACTCATTGCCACACTAAATGTACCCTAACACATGCACCTTAACAGAGTGGTCAAGGACAGTTACTTGTTGCCACATTAAATGTACCCTAACACATGTGCCTGAACAGATTGGTCAAAGACAGTTACTCGTTGCCACACTAAATGTACCCTAACACATGCACCTTAACAGAGTGGTCAAGGACAGTTACTTGTTGCCACATTAAATGTACCCTAACACATGTGCCTGAACACAGTGGTCAAGAACAGTTACTCATTGCCACACTATATGTATCCTAACACATGCACCTGAACAGAGTGGTCAAGGACAGTTACTCATTGCCACACTAAATGTACCCTAACACATGCTCCTGAACAGAGTAGTCAAGGACAGTTACTCGTTGCCATAGTAAATGTACCCTAACACATGCACCTGAACAGAGTGACCAAGTATAGTTACTTGTTGCCACACTAAATGTACCCTAACACATGTGCCTGAACAGAGTGGTCAAGAACAGTTACTCGTTGCCACACTAAATGTACCCTAACACATGTGCCTGAACAGATTGGTCAAAGACAGTTACTCGTTGCCACACTAAATGTACCCTAACACATGCACCTTAACAGAGTGGTCAAGGACAGTTACTTGTTGCCACAGTAAATGTACCCTAACACATTCACCTGAACAGAGTGGTCAAGAACAGTTACTCATTGCCACACTAAATGTACCCTAACACATGCACCTGAACAGAGTGGTCAAGGACAGTTACTCATTGCCACACTAAATGTACCCTAACACATGTGCCTGAACAGAGTAGTCAAGGACAGTTACTCGTTGCCACAGTAAATGTACCCTAACACATGTGCCTGAACAGAGTGGTCAAGGACAATTACTCGCTGCCACACTAAATGTACCCTAACACATGCACCTCAACAGAGTGATCAAGTACAGTTACTCGTTGCCACACTAAATGTACCCTAACACATGTGCCTGAACAGATTGGTCAAAGACAGTTACTCGTTGCCACACTAAATGTACCCTAATACATGCACCTTAACAGAGTGGTCAAGGACAGTTACTTGTTGCCACATTAAATGTACCCTAACACATGTGCCTGAACACAGTGGTCAAGAACAGTTACTCGTTGCCACACTAAATGTACCCTAACACATGTGCCTGAACAGATTGGTCAAAGACAGTTACTCGTTGCCACACTAAATGTACCCTAACACATGCACCTCAACAGAGTGGTCAAGGACAGTTACTCGTTGCCACATTAAATGTACCCTAACACATGTGCCTGAACAGAGTGGTCAAGAACAGTTACTCGTTGCCACAGTAAATGTACCCTAACACATGTGCCTGAACAGAGTGGTCAAGGACAGTTACTCATTGCCACACTAAATGTACCCTAACACATGCACCTGAACAGAGTGACCAAGTATAGTTACTTGTTGCCACACTAAATGTACCCTAACACATGTGCCTGAACAGATTGGTCAGAGACAGTTACTCGTTGCCACACTAAATGTAACCTAACATATGCACCTGAACAGAGTAGTCAAGGACAGTTACTCGTTGCCACAGTAAATGTACCCTAACACATGCACCTGAACAGAGTGGTCAAAGACAGTTACTCGTTGCCACACTAAATGTACCCTAACACATGCACCTGAACAGAGTGGTCAAGGACAGTTACTCATTGCCACACTAAATGTACCCTAACACATTCACCTGAACAGAGTAGTGAAAGACAGTTACTCATTGCCACAGTAAATGTACCCTAACACATGCACCTGAACAGAGTGGTCAAGGACAGTTACTCGTTGCCACACTAAATGTACCCTAACACATGCTCCTGAACAGAGTATTCTAGGACAGTTACTCGTTGCCACAGTAAATGTACCCTAACACATGCACCTGAACAGAGTGATCAAGGACAGTTACTCGTTGCCACACTAAATGTACCCTAACACATGCTCCTGAAAAGAGTAGTCAAAGACAGTTACTCGTTGCCATACTAAATGTACCCTAACACATGCTCCTGAAGAGAGTAGTCAAAGACAGTTACTCGTTGCCACACTAAATGTATCCTAACACATGTGCCTGAACAGATTGGTCAAAGACAGTTACTCGTTGCCACACTAAATGTAACCTAACATATGCACCTGAACAGAGTAGTCAAGGACAGTTACTCGTTGCCACAGTAAATGTACCCTAACACATGCACCTGAACAGAGTGGTCAAAGACAGTTACTCGTTGCCACACTAAATGTACCCTAACACATGCACCTGAACAGAGTGGTCAAGGACAGTTACTCATTGCCACACTAAATGTACCCTAACACATGCTCCTGAACAGAGTGGTCAAGGACAGTTACTCGTTGCCACAGTAAATGTACCCTAACACATTCACCTGAACAGAGTAGTGAAAGACAGTTACTCATTGCCACAGTAAATGTACCCTAACATATGCACCTGAACAGAGTGGTCAAGGACAGTTACTCGTTGCCACACTAAATGTACCCTAACACATGCACCTTAACAGAGTGATCAAGGACGGTTACTCGTTGCCACACTAAATGTACCCTAACACATGTGCCTGAACAGATTGGTCAAGGACAGTTACTCGTTGCCACACTAAATGTACCCTAACACATGCACCTGAACAGAGTGGTCAAGGACAGTTACTCATTGCCACTGTAAATTTACCCTAAAACATGCAACTGAACAGAGTGGTCAAGGACAGTTACTCGTTGCCACACTAAATGTACCCTAACACATGCTCCTGAACAGAGTAGTCAAGGACAGTTACTCGTTGCCACAGTAAATGTACCCTAACACATGCACCTCAACAGAGTGATCAAGGACAGTTACTCGTTGCCACACTAAATGTTTCCTAACATATGCACCTGAACAGAGTGGTCAAGGACAGTTACTCATTGCCACTGTAAATTTACCCTAACACATGCACCTGAACAGAGTGGTCAAGGACAGTTACTCGTTGCCACACTAAATGTACCCTAACACATGTGCCTGAACATAGTGGTTAAGGACAGTTACTCGTTGCCACACTAAATGTACCCTAACACATGTGCCTGAACAGAGTGGTCAAGGACAGTTACTCGTTGTCACAGTAAATGTACCTTAATACATGTGCCTGAACAGAGTGGTCAAGGACAGTTACTCGTTGTCACACTAAATGTACCTTAATACATGTGCCTGAACAGAGTGACCAAGGACAGTTACTCGTTGCCACACTAAATGTACCCTAACACATGTGCCTGAACAGATTGGTCAAAGACAGTTACTCGTTGTCACACTAAATGTACCCTAACACATGCACCTGAACAGAGTGGTCATGGACAGTTACTCGTTGCCACACTAAATGTACCCTAACACATGTGCCTGAACAGAGTTGTCAAGGACAGTTACTCATTGCCACACTAAATGTTTCCTAACATATGCACCTGAACAGAGTGGTCAAGGACATTTACTCATTGCCACTGTACATGTACCCTAACACATGCACCTGAACAGAGTGGTCAAGGACAGTTACTCGTTGCCACACTAAATGTACCCTAACACATGCTCCTGAACAGAGTATTCTAGGACAGTTACTCGTTGCCACAGTAAATGTACCCTAACATATGCACCTGAACAGAGTGATCAAGGACAGTTACTCGTTGCCACACTAAATGTACCCTAACACATGCTCCTGAAGAGAGTAGTCAAAGACAGTTACTCGTTGTCATACTAAATATACCCTAACACATGCACCTGAACAGAGTGGTCAGGGACAGTTACTTGTTGCCACACTAAATGTACCCTAATACATGCTCCTGAACGGAGTAGTCAAGGACAGTTACTCGTTGCCACAGTAAATGTACCCTAACACATGCACCTGAACAGAGTGATCAAGGACAGTTACTCGTTGCCACACTAAATGTACCCTAACACATGCTCCTGAAGAGAGTAGTCAAAGACAGTTACTCGTTGCCATACTAAATGTACCCTAACACATGCTCCTGAAGAGAGTAGTCAAAGACAGTTACTCGTTGCCACACTAAATGTACCCTAACACATGTGCCTGAACAGATTGGTCAAAGACAGTTACTCGTTGCCACACTAAATGTAACCTAACATATGCACCTGAACAGAGTAGTCAAGGACAGTTACTCGTTGCCACAGTAAATGTACCCTAATACATGCACCTGAACAGAGTGGTCAAAGACAGTTACTCGTTGCCACACTAAATGTACCCTAACACATGCACCTGAACAGAGTGGTCAAGGACAGTTACACATTGCCACACTAAATGTACCCTAACACATGCTCCTGAACAGAGTGGTGAAGGACAGTTACTCGTTGCCACAGTAAATGTACCCTAACACATTCACCTGAACAGAGTAGTGAAAGACAGTTACTCATTGCCACAGTAAATGTACCCTAACATATGCACCTGAACAGAGTGGTCAAGGACAGTTACTCGTTGCCATACTAAATGTACCCTAACACATGCACCTTAACAGAGTGATCAAGGACGGTTACTCGTTGCCACACTAAATGTACCCTAACACAAGTGCCTGAACAGATTGGTCAAGGACAGTTACTCGTTGCCACACTAAATGTACCCTAACACATGCACCTGAACAGAGTGGTCAAGGACAGATACTCATTGCCACTGTAAATTTACCCTAACACATGCAACTGAACAGAGTGGTCAAGGACAGTTACTCGTTGCCACACTAAATGTACCCTAACACATGCTCCTGAACAGAGTAGTCAAGGACAGTTACTCGTTGCCACAGTAAATGTACCCTAACACATGCACCTCAACAGAGTGATCAAGGACAGTTACTCGTTGCCACACTAAATGTTTCCTAACATATGCACCTGAACAGAGTGGTCAAGGACAGTTACTCATTGCCACTGTAAATTTACCCTAACACATGCAACTGAACAGAGTGGTCAAGGACAGTTACTCGTTGCCACACTAAATGTACCCTAACACATGCTCCTGAACAGAGTAGTCAAGGACAGTTACTCGTTGCCACAGTAAATGTACACTAACACATGCACCTCAACAGAGTGATCAAGTACAGTTACTCGTTGCCACACTAAATGTACCCTAACACATGCTCCTGAAGAGAGTAGTCAAAGACAGTTACTCGTTGCCACACTAAATGTACCCTAACACATGTGCCTGAACAGATTGGTCAAAGACAGTTACTCGTTGCCACACTAAATGTACCCTAACACATGCACCTTAACAGAGTGGTCAAGGACAGTTACTTGTTGCCACATTAAATGTACCCTAACACATGTGCCTGAACAGAGTGGTCAAGAACAGTTACTCGTTGCCACAGTAAATGTACCCTAACACATGTGCCTGAACAGAGTGGTCAAGGACAGTTACTCATTGCCACAGTAAATGTACCCTAACACATGCACCTGAACAGAGTGGTCAAGTACAGTTACTCGTTGCCACACTAAACGTACCCTAACACATGCTCCTGAACAGAGTACTCAAGGACGGTTACTCGTTGCCACAGTAAATGTACCCTAACACATGCACCTGAACAGAGTGACCAAGGATAGTTACTCGTTGCCACACTAAATGTACCCTAACACATGTGCCTGAACAGATTGGTCAAAGACAGTTACTCGTTGCCACACTAAATGTACCCTAACACATGCACCTGAACAGAGTGGTCAAGGACAGTTACTCGTTGCCCAACTAAATGTACCCTAAAACATACACCTGAACAGAGTGGTCAAGGACAGTTACTCATTGCCACACTAAATGTACCCTAACACATGCTCCTGAACAGAGTGGTCAAGGACAGTTACTCGTTGCCACAGTAAATGTACCCTAACACATTCACCTGAACAGAGTAGTGAAAGACAGTTACTCATTGCCACAGTAAATGTACCCTAACATATGCACCTGAACAGAGTGGTCAAGGACAGTTACTCGTCACATTATATGTACCCTAACACATGCACCTGATCAGAGTGGTCAAGGACAGTTACTCATTGCCACACTAAATGTACCCTAACACATGCACCTTAACAGAGTGATCAAGGATGGTTACTCTTTGCCACACTAAATGTACCCTAACACATGTGCCTGAACAGATTTGTCAAGGACAGTTACTCGTTGCCACACTAAATGTACCCTAACACATGCACCTCAACAGAGTGGTCAAGGACAGTTACTCGTTGCCACACTAAATGTACCTAACACATGTGCCTGAACACAGTGGTCAAGGACAGTTTCTCGTTGTCACAGTAAATGTACCCTAATACATGTGCCTGAACAGAGTGGTCAAGGACAGTTACTCGTTGCCACACTAAATGTACCCTAACACATGCACCTGAACAGAGTGGTCAAGGACAGTTACTCATTGCCACACTAAATGTACCCTAACACATGCTCCTGAACAGAGTGGTCAAGGACAGTTACTCGTTGCCACAGTAAATGTACCCTAACACATTCACCTGAATAGAGTAGTGAAAGACAGTTACTCATTGCCACAGTAAATGTACCCTAACACATGCACCTGAACAGAGTGGT
>CM034533.1:2122340-2147243 GCA_020002185.1 Paraescarpia echinospica | reverse complement strand
TGCACTCAGTTGCCAACCAAGGGTTGTGAGGATGGATGTTCTCCTACTCTTGGTAGTTTATCCCTGCCCATTCAAGATCTTTCTTCACACTCTCTATTCATCTGAATTTTGGTCTTCCTCCCTCTGTTGTTTTTCACGCCCTCTTTCCTTACTTTGTGTATGTTTTGCCCATTCACCCTCGTCCATTCAAAATACATGAAACAAGGAAACAATACAACAGAAGCTCTAGGCACTTGTCAGTCATGTTCTGTTTTAGATGATTCTTTTGTCAATGTTACAACAGTAATTATGATTATGATTACATGTATTTTATAATAGACACTATCAGATTGACAGTAGATGTGTGCAAAAAAATAGGGTTTAACTTCAAGTCATGAGGCAAAGGTCTGCTTTGATATAGATGCTCCCCAGGGCCATAGAAAAGAAATTATCCAAAGACAAGCTGTGTCTTAAAATCCAAGATGGCCACTGTCGGCCATCTTGGAAAACGTGGCCAACTCATAGCTCAGGAACTGTATGTCTTTGCCACAATGAAGCTCAGGCTAATGCCTCTGCAATTCCCTGCTATGCTTAAATTGCCATTCTTAGGTATTGGAATACTGTTCAGAACTGTCCACTGTAGCGGTATTTTCCCTTCAATCAAAGCTTTGTTGCAAAACTCTAGTATGATACTGTCCAGATCGCATTGTTTTAGCACTTCAGGTGGTATACCATCATCCCCGCAGCTCTTTCCGTTATTTGGGGATTTCTTGGCCTTCTCATACTCTTTCAAAAGGTCCTTCCTTGATGTTGATATTTGTGATTACAGGTTGGAACTCTTCATCCTCATCTTCTATGGCTGGTGGACTGCCTAGTGATTTGTGGAAGTGATCGTACCAGTTTTCCACCCTTTGTTCTGCTGTTTTGCCCTTTAGTTGTCCTTTATGAGCTGTCTTTCTACCACTTCTCTGGTTTATAAGCTTCCAGCTCTGTCCGTGTCTTCCATTAATGTGTGCATTTTCGACTTTAGCAATGTTGGTGCAAAGTTCTTCCTCCTGCTCACTGTTATAGGTTGTCTTTGTGTTCTACTCGGCCTGCTCATATCTCACTCTGTTGTCAGCTACAGTGTTTTGATGGTAGGCCCTATAGGCCTCTTCAACTTTCTCTCTGGCTCATGTTACTGGTCGATCATTTGAGTATATTTTCTTTTTCTGTTTGTTACTGACAGGAATAATTTTCTGTCGCACTTTGATTTTTGCTGAAATGAAATGCTCATTTCGCTTCGTTTCTGTTCCACCTCTCAATTCCAGAATCTGAAATCTGTTCCGTACTTCACTGTTTCGCCTTTTTTTGTTGACCAGGATATAATTAAGCTGTCATTTTCCTCCATATTGGTCCATAAACATCCAGCGCTTTCCATTCCTCTTGCAGTGTCTGGTGTTTGTGACCTCAAGATTTTTCTCAATGATAAGATCAATAAGGAATTCCCCATTACAGTTTGTATTGGTATCGTAAGGGTCTGTATGGGTAAATGTGGCATCCCCCGGTCCATGTCGTGCGTTAAAGTCTCCTACAACCAGCAACATGTTGTGCACTGGTACCGATTCAATCGTCCTTCTTAAGTTGTTGTAATGGCCCTCTACGCTATCTATTTCAGCAGAGTTGGTCGGACACTATGTGACGATAACTGCTGTAGCAGGATTGCCGCTGAAGTTGGCAATCAGTATTCATTTACTGTGTGTTCTCTAGGGCTCCTGTCCCCCTTGTGTTGAGCAGAATGGTAGTGTGGTAGTGATCAAAGTTTACCTTAGATCTGTTCATATCGTACTGTTTGTCATGTACTATACGGTGTTCTTGAATACCAATTACTTCAATTCCCTGTTTCTTCATGTTCTTCACTAGTTCTTCTCTGAGCATGGGTGACCGTATGGATCTAACGATCAAGGTTGATATTTTTATGGGTTTTTATGGGTTTTTTACTAGTTTCTCCCCTTTACATCCACTGTTGTCAAACTTACAACGTCCTTGAGGCTTTAGTCGTAAGTCGTCATGTGACCCCCTTCCAGACTCAGTGGTCGTACCAGAAGAAAGTCGGCAGGGACTTTAACGCTGGTGTCGTACATTGTAGCCATAATGTTTTTCTTTAGCTCTAGCTGGTGTGGGCGCCTCTCCTGTTCTTTAGCTCTAGCTGGTGTGGGCGCCACTCCTGTTCTTTAGCTCTAGCTGGTGTGGGCGCCAGTCCTGTTCTTTAGCTCTAGCTGGTGTGGGCGCCACTCCTGTTCTTTAGCTCTAGCTGGTGTGGGCGCCACTCTTGTCACCATGGTGTTACTTCGGAGTATCCTTCTCCTAGACCACTCGCCTACCAAGGCTTATGAGCGTGTTCTACCCATTGTTATTTGTCCATAGCTGGAAGCTGCATTAGTGAACGTTGAGACGTGTCCACACAGAGGTGGGCCCAGCACACTGCCCCAAAGGGATCCAGTCTGCTCCCAGATGCCCAGCACATTAGCCTGGGGCTGCAAGGTACCTGTAGTGTACCACAAGGCGGTTGTGCTGGGGTTTTGTCTATGGAGAGGCTGTGTACCAGCAGGGGAGACTTATGCACTTGGCTCCCTTTTCACTCCCAGTAAGGAAGTTAACTGGTGGCTGTAGCTGAAAGTGAATAGCATGAAGTGCATGCACTACAAACTACCCACTACACTACAGCATGCATCACACAGACCTGTGCTTTTCACACCACACTTTATTGTTGTATGGAAATAAAATTGTTCCGTCACGTGACCATATATTAGGTGACTATAGTTGACTGTTTTCATGGGTAGCCGGGGTGCAGGGTTCACGTGCAAAAGTACCAATAAGAAAGTAAGGGCGTACCTAAAAAAAGTGTGGTCAACTCAGGATTAAGGAGTTGTTTCAAAATGTTTAGCTAAGGAATCATTCCAGAAATTATGGGTTCGTGTAAAAGTAAAAGACTACATTAAAATATTAATTAAGTATTCCTCCCAAATAATGAAAGCTAAAATTATGGGTTGCTTTACTTTTATATTTTGAGAAACTCCGTTAATTATGTTAATTATGTTATAATGACCCTGTAATTTATTTTTGATGAACCATTATTTGTAATTTTGTTATGTGACCCCCGAATCAGTCCCATCCTTTTCACACATTGTAGCCTATTATTACTGTTGGGTGTTATGTAGGAGGATATACGCACGGCCATGTGTATATATCCTCCTGGCTAACACACGTGGTTGACCGGAGAATCCAAAGTTATGCAGACGTTTGTGAATGTCGAACACATAACAGCCTGGCTGGCTGTTGAACGGGTACATTAACATGGGATTCTCAGAACAAACCAGTCATGTTTTATGTGGCCAGATATATTGCCCTCTTGACTGTTGCATGGCTGATAACACGCCCCTGACATCAACAAACTGTGTACTATTCCTTGAATGTAGACTTGGTGGTGGCGAGAAGTAATAAGAGGAACTAGGACAACATTTTGTGACATGAAACTACAAATAAAAACATTTTCTTTATAATTTCTAGGCCAGAGTCGGTGCCAGTGTACCTCATCCATCCTTTGCAGATTTGTTCCGGAGTCCAAACCTGAGAAAAACCACTTTGTTCATGTGGTGGTCTTGGTGAGTAGGTTGGCAAGTATTGCTCGTATTTATATGTTCTGCATACGGGCATTTCCATGCCAATGGGGTATATTTTACATGTTGAAACATTCGACAAAACTGACCAAACCTAAATTGACTTTTTGTGGAATTTTTTAGAACTAAGATCCTGTGAAGAAAACACAAAAGAGGTAACTAAGACTATTTTGAAATATTTTTAATATGAAATAATCCTCTCATTTGCACAAGTTACCTTAAGTAGCAATTTTATATCTGTGTAATATGGTCGTAACAAGTGTCAGCTCACAAATTACAAATGGTAAAAGTTATTAATTAATCAAAACAGGCTTTCAACAATATTTTATGGAAGACAGAGTTGTAGAGTTTTCAAAATAATTAAATACTTAGCATACAAGATTTTCAACGTTGTCTGACGAAGTTGCACATATAACCTAATTCCAACATCGGCGACAAATGGCATCGTTGTTAACGAAAGGATCTTTTTGGTGCAATTTTGTTGTTTTGTTATTAATTCTGTCATTGAAACTAAGACTACAAGGAGAAGAATATGTACACCATAAAATATATTTTTCAGGTTTAACATCACAGTTTTGTACCCCACTGTCGTGCAAATGTCCGTATGTCTCTGCTACTTTTCAGACACAGTAAACTGGTTCTAGAAGTCGGACTGTCGTTGACACATGTTATTTGTTCCCGTAGGTTCGTCACTGGAATGGTCTACTATGGTTTGTCCTTGGGTGTCAGTCTTATAGGTGGCAATATCTTCTTCAACTCCTTCCTGTCGGGCGCCATTGAGATCCCGTCCTACTTCATCGTGATTCCCATCATGAACAGACTCGGTCGGCGGTGGACCACTGCTGGATCTCTGCTGGTCGCTAGTCTGGCGTGCTTCATCTGCACTACACTGCTCGATAAGTCAGGTTGGTTTACTCGTATAATACTAAAGTGGACTGTCGCTATGTGAAATAATGTTGTCAATTTCTTTGAAATTTCATGTATGTAAACTTAATGCCCTGGTCAAGTAATGTGCCAAATAAGAAGTCTGTTCATTGCGATCTCATGTCACTAAGCCCGCTCAAACATGGTCATTTGTTTGTCGTAAAACAACCAGTTTGTCAGGTGTTGATGACATCACCTAAGGAAGTATCGCTGAGAATGCGCAGGTCTACCATTGTGTGGGTTTATGTTTCAGACTGCACCTGAAATCACAAACATAGAATTCAATATTTTTGATGTCACAGTGAAGATAATAATATCTACAAATCTGTTGCTGTACACAGGTTTGTTTTAGTTGTTGCTGTTTGAACATCATAAATGCTTAATCCTGCAGTATATACGTGAGTGTTTGAGCATTGAGTATACGTTGGCACAAGTGGCTGCCATTGTCTTCAGTATCGTAATGTGTTTGTAACTAAGAGTCATTCACTGACTCTGGTGGTTTTCAGTATCATGGTGTGTTGGTCACTAAGAGTCTGTCATGGTCCTTTCAGGTCTCTATTATGGGGCATTCACTGGTCCTTTCAGATCTCTACCCAGTTCTGGTGGTCTTCAGCATGTGTGGCAAGTTCTTCATCGCGGCCACATTTGCCGTCATCTACGTGTACTCAGCAGAACTCTTCCCAACCGTCGTCAGACAAGTCGGGGTCGGATCCTCGTCGATGTGTGCCCGTGTCGGCGGACTGATACAGCCGCAATTCGGTCGTCTTGTAAGTAGTTCCCAATCGAAGGTGGCATTCAGGTCAGTGGGACAATAGCCATTCTGAAAGACGCCAGATAGATCTATATATTGTATATTGTTAGATTTATATCACTATACAACTGTATCTCTCAAGGAGTTTTTGTATGAAACTCATTAGATATCTGACAGCAACTTTAGCATCGATTTCACGATGGCTTTGTCCTGTATGATTTAGCTTAATATGTTCATAGCTTGTTAAAATGTTCACAAGATGTGTTAACACAGATGGGAACACATCACTGCTCAATTTAAGCTTGGTTGCATAGACTATTTAACTGCTTGAAGACAACCTGTTGCAACACTTCCCGACCAAACCACGGATAACGTCAACTGTAGACAGTCCAAGGTCATTTGATTCCACAGCACTACTTTCATTATCACCTGTAGACACACACTATTGAAATGGCATGTATGTATCGTTAGCTGTGAACATATTAGCTAACATGTCCATAATGTATGCAACTGACCGTTCAGCCAAGGCATGACATCTGTAATCCCAGTATAGAAGTAAGTCACATCAAGTTGATTTTCACAACTACCTTGTGGTGCTATATGGGACTTCATTATATTCCCCGTTGCCAACAGTGTATTTATTGATTCTGATGTAATTAGCAAATAGTAGCAACCGTGAAGGTTCCATCGCAGACAAAGACCTCCACAGATTCATGCAGTCACATCAATCTAAAATGGGGCCGTTGTCTCCGGCAGTGCAATGGTGATATCAGTTGGACGTGTCTGATTGGTTTGGTTAAAAAGGAACTAGTTTACGCCATGATGTGGTCCTTACTTAGAAAATGACACGTGCAGTGACATCAGAAACTGTTGTTTGCGTTATTGTCATTGTTCTTACTTGAAATATCTCAATTAATGAATACACTCATTTCCAGTAACACTTTACCATTTTTATTGAGATGTTGATGTGAGTAACTGTTGTTATTAAAAAACCTATATCAATAACAAGAACAGCCTCATTGTGGCTCATCCTGGGGAGTTGTGATCACAACCAGATACATGTTGCCATCAAAGTAAAATCAGAAAGGAATAGTAAAAAGCAGTACAGGAGAAATTTCCATAAAGGAAGATATAAGGACATGAAGAAATAGTTAGCAAAGATATACTGGAATAAAGCAAATTTAGCAAAAATAGACTGGAATAACACACTGAAAAATAAGACAGCAACAAAATGCTGGAATATCTTAGAGTGAAATTGAATGCATCGTCGATAAATTTGTTCCCTTCAAAAAACAAGGGAAACGGACCAGAAAGAAACACTTTGAAAGAAGCCATTAGAAAAATTAAGTACGAACAAATGATGTGGAAGTCATATAGATGTACTGGAAATGATGAAGACTACAACATTGATAAAGAAGCTCTTAAACAAGCTACAAAAATTAGCCTATAATATAAAACATGACAGCAAGAGTTTTTATGCATATGTTCGGAGCAAACATAAAGTTCAGGATAAGGTCAGTCCTCTAGAAGATAGTGCTGGAAATATAATATCAGAGGGATTCTTAATGGCAGAAGACCTGAATAAGTATTTTAGTTCAGTGTTTACCAGGGAAGATATTAATTCACTGCCAGTCCCAGAAGCTAAGTTCAAGGGGGCAGACTATTTATGACAGTTAATTGTAACCCCGGAAATGGTAGCTAAGAAAATAAGGGCTATGAAGAATAATAAATCACCTGGAGTGGATGGGATTCCGCCCAAACTACTATTGGAAATTGTAGAACAAATTAGCTTACCACTTGCAACAGTTTTCAACTTGTTATTAGAAGAGGGAGTGGTTCCTTTAGAATGGAAAGAAGCAAACTATACTGTTATTTAAAAAAGGTTCGGGAAACAAGTGGGTGAACTACAGACCAGTGAGTTTAGCATCTGCGATTTGCAAATTATTAGAAAGGCTAATTGAAGATCACATGGTGGATTTTCTTGTTAAACATAACTTGATAAATCCATCTCGACATGGGTTTCTAAAAGCGAGGTCACGCTTAACAAAGGGATCATCAGTAGATATCATTTACTTAGATTTTAAAGCTTTCAAGAAAGTGCCACATCAACGATTACGGCTTAAACTAAAGGCCCATGGCATAGGAAATGGTATAATTAACTGGATAGAAAAATGGCTGATTGACAGAAGACAACGGGTAGTAGTTGATGGGGAGGCTTCAAACTGGAAATCAGTTTTGAGTGGGGTACCACAGCGATCAGTACTGGGACTTATATTATTCTTAATCTATATGTATCAACGATTTGGACAATGATATAAAAAGCAAGGTGTTGAAATTTGCGGATGATACAAGTGTTTAGAAAGATTACACGTGATGGAGATAGACAGCATTTATAAGATGATTTTGACAGGTTGATCAAATGGTCTGAAAAGTGGCAAATGTTGTTCAATTTTGGGAAATGTAAATGCCTCAATATAGGACATGGGAACGAAGATGTACAATATAGAATGAGGGGTACTGTACTACTGTAAGAGAAAAGGACTTAGGGTCAACAATTAGTGCTGATATGAAGGTTTCAGAGCAAATCAAATCTTTGGATTAATTAGGTGAAATATAGTGTATAATAAAAAAGAACTAATAATACCGCTGTACAAAACAATAGTGAGGCCTCATTTAGTATACAAGCGTGGAGGCCATATCGCAAGGACAGATATGCTAGAAAGAGTAGAGGAGAGCGACTAAAATTATACCAAAACTGAGGGATCTTAGTTACGAAATATGCCTAAAACAATGTGGTTTAACATCACTGTCACAATTTCTGTGTCACGGATCGTTTTGCCTAGGGGTACTAATGGTGACACTGGAGAAATTGAATAATGATTTACGGATTCGTTTGACAATTCCTATCGTTGGCAGATGTATAAATAAAATTCGACAAACAACCTGAATAAGTGAACAATTTAATCATTTTGAATCATACTTGTACAAAAGTCGATCGACAATATAGACAATCTTAAAGTAAATTACATCACGACTGATAACACTGTTACACAGTAAAATGTTATACACTTCAAATCTTTACGAGTACGGCGAATAATTTATACAATGTCTACGATAACATAGCCACAGTTAATAGATTGAGGAGCCAAACATCTAAATGTTCATTGAACATAGCTCTGTGGTAATTTTTCTAAAATGTTCAATCGTATTGCTGTCGTACGAATGTTCGTAGAATGTCGGTAGATTCGATGTGTTTGTAGATCAGTAGGTATTTCACATTCTTGCTAGACGCACACCGGGATGACGACGTCGAGGCTCAAGGTCAAGCTGACTTCGTTGATCTCATGACGACTGTCTTACAACTGATTTTAACAACTAAAGTCCTTTTGGACATATTCAACTCTCTCTATAAACATAACAAGACTGGCTAAATAAATTGTAACGTTTCTAAGCTATTATGGGTCATCTGTCCGGCTAACCTCGTAACTACATATTTGCTAACTAACACGGATGCGACCGTCTCGGCTAAACCACTACCGCACACTGCCCAGATTTAAACTATCTCCATACAGCTTTTTTACATCAACCAATCGAAATCATATTTTGCGGTGACGTCAAACTCTCTGGAACTTTCAAAAATCAAGAGGATACGGCCACATGAAACCACAGAAGTCCGGGAAACATAAACACGAACTAGTGATTTTCACCACCTATCTCCAAAGTACTTAACTAATAATCTGATTCTTTCCTTCAGTTCTCAGCCGACTACATCTTTAATCTTATAACTGTCACGTAATATGAAATACGCATTTGGGGGACTTCCGGTGGTGAATTGATTTGAATTTGGTGCAGCAAACTTGCGAAAATATAAGGATATTTGATCAAGATAAGTGATATTATTGAGCGTATAGGATACATAACGTAATTATAGATATATATTAAGCAATATTTTTTGTTAAAAGTTAGCTAGAGGGAGTAATCTAGGGTAGATTAAAAGTAGGCGATTTGCGAGCGATAATTGGGGACGTTAATGTAATCGGAACGTTGTTTACAAAGTAGGTCACTGGCGAAGTTAGCGTACCGTGAACGACAATAGAATAGCGTTATTTGAGATAATCGGTGTAGTTAGATGAGTAATTAAAACCTGAAATAACAATCTTTTAAAGTGTATAATAGTACACAGGAAACAGTCTTTGTAAAGACTACCTTGTAATTTGTATATAAGCCTAACTTGAATACATTGTCATCGACATCGTAACTAGGTAAGGCACGGTGTGTCACTGTGTGTTAACAAATATAACTAACTATAACCTAAACAATCTGGTGTAAATTGTACACACAAAAGTCTTTCAAAGACTACATAAAACTACTTTGAACATAAATAAATTCTGATATGGCACCTTGCAAGCGGCAACTCGGGGCAAAACGACACCTAGTTTGCAACGGCTGCCAGAGCTGGGTGGATTTTGCGTTGTCTGGCTGTCCAAAATCATGGGCAGAGACCAAAGATGCCGGATTCACCTTTCGGTGTATGGGGTGTTTGAGGGTGGAATGTCTGATGAAGGAGGTGTGTAAGTTGACGGATATAATGAAGGAGATGGAGGCGAGACTCAACATAGAAATAGATGGAGCAGAGAGGGATGACGCGGAGAGAGTTCATAATTCTACAACACAGAAGGAGCAGAGTTGTGACACGGAGACTGAAGAAAGGAGACTGAGAGGAAGGAAGGTGACCGGTGTGAAGGAACAAGACATTGAGAAAACAGAGGGACGGAGGAAAAGTGTTCGGCAGAGGAAAAGAAAACGGGCCAGTGGGGATAGATCAGCAGGTAGTCAGACTGTAGAGAACGAGGAGGAACCGACAACAATACAAAGGTGGTGAAGAGGTGTTAGGTCTCCCACAGGGGAGGCAGTTGGTGCAAGACTGTGAGGACAGAAGACTGATGGAAAGAGAGACAGAGTGTTCCAGCAAAAACAGAAAGCAATAGTGAAGGTGACTAAGGAGAAAAAGTGGCCGTGAGTGAAGGGGAGGTAGCCAGGGGGAAAGGGGCCGAGCGGAGAGGGAGAGAGAAAGAAATGTGATGGGAGGAAGAGACGAGAAAGGAAGTGAGAGTAAAAGTGCTAGAAGAGAAGATGACAGGAGGAAAGGGGACAAGAGAAAACGCGACAGGAAAGAAGGGAAGGAATGTGACAGGAGAGAAGACGACAAGAGGAAAAGACAACAACCAGACATATGCAAACCGGAGGAGCTACTCCGAGGCAGTGATTGAGGCGGCAAGGAGAAAAGAGAGTGTTTATGGGCGATTCAATTCTGAGAAAAACAGACAAGACTATATGCGAGGGGAAGGACGTTGTTGTATGCCTACCGGGGGCTAGGATAGAGCATGTGACCGAAAGGGTAGAGAAGGTATTGGGGCATGGCAAGGGAAGGTCTATACTAGTACACGTTGGGACAAACAATGCAGACAAGGAGGGAACAACTGGTATAGTTCAGAAGTACAGACATCTAGTGAGGAAGCTAAAGAAGACAAAAGTGGAACAGGTTATTCTCTCGGGAATTTTGCCAGTAATGGGAGGAAGGGGGGCAAGATACAGAAACTGTAAGAGGATGGCGATCAACACACTAGTTGAGCAGATGTGTGAGGAAGAGGGCGTGGGATTCATAGATTTATGGGGGTACTTTGTTGGGAGAGAAAATATGTACATGACAGATGGCCTCCATCTAAGTGGAAAGGGGGTAGCAGTATTCTCAGAGAATCTTCTGCGATCTGTTGACAGTGGGACAGGTTGCATCTATTTAAACTAAATTCGCAGGGGGGACTCACAGAGAAGCCTGAAACTGGAGGCATAGATAAAGGCAGCAAAAATAATTCAACAAAGAACAGTCTGGAAAACTGTTCTGAAGCTGGGTATAAATGAAATGTGTTTGTTTAAATGCAAGGAGTATAGTAAACAAAAGAAATGAACTAAACATTATGGTAGAAGATATTGACCCTCACATAATAGGTATAACCGAATCATGGGCAACCACCGATATATCAGATGCCGAATTGTTACTGACAGGATATGTAATGTTTAGGAAAGATAGAATAGGAAGAAGGGGAGGTGGAGTTATTTTATATATTAAAGAATCTATCCAGGCTTATGAAATAAAATTAGACAGAGAAGCAGATTGCGAAGAAGCTGTTTGGTGTAACATAGTTACAGGAAACTCAACGTTAACGGTTGGATTAGTTTATCGAAGTCCAAACATAAGCATAGAAGAGAATGAAAAAATACAAAGCAGCTATAAAAAGGGAAGTGAACAAAGCCGGGACTGTATGTTATTATGGGATTTTAACCATGGGCATATAAAATGGAAATCTCTACAGAGTATAGGTAATAGGGACACAAGTTTTAGTTTGAGTACAAGATGGTTTCCCTTTCTCAACGTATTGCTAGAACCAAGCCAGGAGAGATGTGTTAGACTTAGTTTTGTCCTCACAGAATGAATTAGTTGGCAATGTTAAATTATGTGAGCCTCTGGGAAGTAGTGATCACAACCAGATACATTTTACCATCAAAGTAAAATCAGAAAGAAATAATAAAAAGCAGTTCAGGAGAAATTTCCACAAAGGAAGATGTAAGGAAATGAGGAAATAGTTAGCAAAGATAGACTGGAATAACACACTGAAGAATAAGACAGCAACAAGAATGCTGGAATATCTTAAGATAAAGAAATAGGAGTGCATCATGAATAAATGTAATTCCCTTCAAAAACAAAGGGAAACGGACCAAGAAAAGAAATGCTGCTCGAAGAAGCCATTAGAAAAATTAAGTATAAACAAATGATGTGGAAGTCATATAGACGTACTGGAAATGACGAAGACTACAACATTTATAAAGAAGCACTAAACCAAGCTACAGCTGAAATTAGAAATTCAAAGAGAAGCTATGAACATAAATTAGCTTGTAATATAAAACATGACAGCAAGAGTTTTTATGCGTATGTTCGAAGCAAACAGAAAGTTCAGGATAAGGTCGGTCCTCTAGAAGATAGTGCTGGAAATATAATATCAGAAGGATTCTTAATGGCAGAAGACCTGAATGAGTATTTTAGTTCAGTGTTTACCAGAGAAGACACTAGTTCACTGCCAGTACCAGAGGCTAAGTTCAAGGGGGCAGAATCAGACTGTTTAAGACAGTTAATTGTAACCCCAGAAATGGTAGCTAAGAAAATTAGGGCTATGAAGGATAATAAATCACCTGGTGTGGATGGGATTCCACCCAAACTACTATTGGAAATTGTAGAACAAATTAGCATACCGCTTGCAACAGTTTTCAACTTGTCATTAGAAGAGGGAGTGGTTCCTTTAGAATGGAAAGAAGCAAACATTATACCGTTATTTAAAAAAGGTTCGAGAAACAAGTCAAATAATTATAGACCAGTTAGTTTAACATCAGTGATTTGTAAATTATTAGAAAGACTAATTAAAGATCACATGGTGGATTTTGTTGTTAAACTGCTTAAACATAACTTGATAAACTCATCTCAACATGGGTTTCTAAAAACGAGGTCATGCTTAACAAATATGTTATGTTTTTTTGGAAGATATCGCTATGTGGGTAGATGATGGATCACCAGTAGATATCATCTACTTAGATTTTCAAAAAGCTTTCAACAAAGTGCCACATCAGAGATTACTGCTTAAACTAAAAGCCCATGGCATAGGAAATGGTATAATTAACTGGATAAAAAAATGGCTGATTGACAGAAGACAACGGGTAGTTGTTGATGGGGAGGCTTCAAACTGGAAATCAGTTTTGAGTGGGGTTCCACAGGGATCAGTACTGGGACCTATATTATTCTTAATATATATAAATGATTTGGACGATGATATAGCTAGCACGGTGTTGAAATTTGCAGATGATACAAAAGTGTTTAGAAGGTTTAAAAGTGATGGGGATAGACAGCATTTACAAGATGATCTTGACAGGTTGATCAAATAATAAGTCATATTGTATACAAGCGTGGAGGCCATACCGCAAGAAGGACATAGATATGCTAGAAAGAGTACAGAGGAGAGCGACTAAAATGATACAAAAACTTAGGGATCTTAGTTATGAAAAACGCCTAAAAGAATGTGGTTTAACAACACTAGAGACCAGGAGATTGAGAGGAGATCAGATAGAAGTGTTTAAAATATTGAATGGTTATGAAAATATTGATAGAAATATGTTTTTTTTCAGTTAAGAAAGATAGAAAGACTAGAGGACATGAAATTACATTAGTAAAGGAGCAGTGTAGATTAGACGTGAGAAAGTTCTCATTTTCACAAAGGACTGTGAATGAATGGAACAGATTATCTGATGATTGTGTGGCTGCTAGTAGTGTGAATATGTTTAAAAATAAAATTGACACATACCTCAGAAGGGCTGGATATATGTAGATAAAAGAGTTGGACTCTCGATAAGCCAAAGGGCTTCCTTGTCCACCTGCCATCTAGAGTTAATTCTATGGATGGCAATCTTGTTAAATCTTTGTTAAATCTCTTATAGACTATTTACTGTGAAGAACAATTACAAATACAACAACATTGCTTTATAATACATTACCAATTTATTAACGATTCTACCGTAAATATGAGCTTCATAATGATACAAAGGTACCGCCCTCTTTTGGATACAACTGTGATAGATGATTTCCTACAGTGACAATGTGACAGATGATAACTGCAACAGATTATTACGAAATGTTGTTTTACAACATTCGTGACAAACACCAGAGACCAGGAGATTGAGAGGAGATCAGATAAAAGTGTTTAAAGTATTGAATGGTTGTGAAAATATTGATAGAAATATTTGTTTCTCATTTAAGAAAGATAGAAGGACTAGAGGACATGAAGTTACATTAGCAAAGGAGCAGTGTAGATTAGATATAAGAAAGTTCTCATTTTCACAAAGGACTGTAAATGAATGGAACAGATTATCTGCTGATTGTGTGGGTGCTAGTAGCATGAATATATTTTAAAATAAAATCAACATACCTCACAAGGGCGGGATACACGTAGATAAAAAGGATTGGACTCTCGATAAGCCAAATGGCTTTCTTGTCCACCTGCCATCTAGAGTTAATTCTCTGGGTGGCAATCTCTTTAAAAATCTTGTTAAATTTTCGAGTTGAATGTTTCTGTTAAGTGTTGCCAAGTATCGACAAAAGCTACACCTTCTTTTGTTTTACTGATCTGAGTTTTGGTCAATTACAGAACATCTACTGGTTGCCACTGCCGTTCCTGCTCTATGGAGTGGCTGCTCTAACGGCGGGATTAACCACCCTATCACTTCCCGAAACCCTCAACAAAACCCTCCCTGACACCCTGGAGGACGGAGAATTCTTCAGCAGGTTGGTAGACAGTTACTCGTTGCCACATTAAATGTACCCTAACACATGCACCTGAACAGAGTGATCAAGGACAGTTACTCGTTGCCACACTAAATGTAACCTAACACATGTGCCTGAACAGAGTGATCAAGGACAGTTACTCATTGCCACAGTAAATATACCCTAACACATGCTCCTGAACAGATTGGACAAGGATAGTTACTCATTGCCACACTAAATGTACCCTAACACATGCTCCTGAACAGATTGGTCAAGGATAGTTACTCATTGCCACACTAAGTGTACCCTAACACATCATCCTGAACAGAGTGATCAAGGACAGTTTCTCGTTGTCACAGTAAATGTACGCTAATACATGTGCCTGAACAGAGTGGTCAAGGACAGTTACTCATTGCCACTGTAAATTTACCCTAACACATGCACCTGAACAGAGTGGTCAAGGACAGTTACTCATTGCCACACTAAATGTACCCTAACACATGCTCCTGAACAGAGTAGTCAAGGACAGTTACTCATTGCCACAGTAAATGTACCCTAACATATGCACCTGAACAGAGTGATCAAGGACGGTTACTCGTTGACACACTAAATGTACCCTAACACATGTGCCTGAACAGATTGGTCAAGGACAGTTACTCGTTGCCACACTAAATGTACCCTAACACATGCACCTGAACAGAGTGGTCAAGGACAGTTACTCGTTGCCACACTAAATGTACCCTAACACATGTGCCTGAACACAGTGGTCAAGGACAGTTTCTCGTTGTCACAGTAAATGTACGCTAATACATGTGCCTGAACAGAGTGGTCAAGGACAGTTACTCATTGCCACTGTAAATTTACCCTAACACATGCACCTGAACAGAGTGGTCAAGGACAGTTACTCGTTGCCACACTAAATGTACCCTAACACATGCACCTTAACAGAGTGGTCAAGGACAGTTAATTGTTGCCACATTAAATGTACCCTAACACATGTGCCTGAACAGAGTGGTCAAGAACAGTTACTCGTTGCCACAGTAAATGTACCCTAACACATGTGCCTGAACAGAGTGGTCAAGGACAGTTACTCATTGCCACACTAAATGTACCCTAACACATGCACCTGAACAGAGTGTTCAAGGACAGTTACTCATTGCCACACTAAATGTACCCTAACACATGCTCCTGAACAGAGTAGTCAAGGACAGTTACTCGTTGCCACAGTAAATGTACCCTAACACATGCACCTGAACAGAGTGACCAAGTATAGTTACTCGTTGCCACACTAAATGTACCCTAACACATGTGCCTGAACAGAATGGTCAAAGACAGTTACTCGTTGCCACACTAAATGTAACCTAACATATGCACCTGAACAGAGTAGTCAAGGACAGTTACTCGTTGCCACAGTAAATGTACCCTAACATATGCACCTGAACAGAGTGGTCAAAGACAGTTACTCGTTGCCACACTAAATGTACTCTAACACATGCACCTGAACAGAGTGGTCAAGGACAGTTACTCGTTGCCACACTAAATGTACCCTAACACATGTGCCTGAACAGATTGGTCAAAGACAGTTACTCGTTGCCACACTAAATGTACCCTAACACATGCTCCTGAACAGAGTGGTCAAGGACAGTTACTCGTTGCCACACTAAATGTACCCTAACACATGCACCTTAACAGAGTGGTCATGGACAGTTACTTGTTGCCACATTAAATGTACCCTAACACATGTGCCTGAACAGAGTGATCAAGGACGGTTACTCGTTGCCACACTAAATGTACCCTAACACATGTGCCTGAACAGATTGGTCAAGGACAGTTACTCGTTGCCACACTAAATGTACCCTAACACATGCACCTGAACAGAGTGGTCAAGGACAGTTACTCGTTGCCACACTAAATGTACCCTAACACATGTGCCTGAACACAGTGGTCAAGGACAGTTACTCATTGCCACACTAAATGTACCCTAACACATGCACGTGAACAGAGTGGTCAAGGACAGTTACTCGTTGCCACATTAAATGTACCCTAACACATGTGCCTGAACAGAGTGGTCAAGAACAGTTACTCGTTGCCACAGTAAATGTACCCTAACACATGTGCCTGAACAGAGTGGTCAAGGACAGTTACACATTGCCACACTAAATGTACCCTAACACATGCACCTGAACCGAGTGGTCAAGGACAGTTACTCATTGCCACACTAAATGTACCCTAACACATACACCTGAACAGAGTGGTCAAGGACAGTTACTCATTGCCACACTAAATGTACCCTAACACATGCTCCTGAACAGAGTGGTCAAGGACAGTTACTCGTTGCCACAGTAAATGTACCCTAACACATTCACCTGTACAGAGTAGTGAAAGACAGTTACTCATTGCCACAGTAAATGTACCCTAACATATGCACCTGAACAGAGTGAACAAGGACGGTTACTCGTTGACACACTAAATGTTACTAACACATGTGCCTGAACAGATTGGTCAAGGACAGTTACTCGTTGCCACACTAAATGTACCCTAACACATGCACCTGAACAGAGTGGTCAAGGACAGTTACTCGTTGCCACACTAAATGTACCCTAACACATGTGTCTGAACAGAGTAGTCAAGGACAGTTACTCGTTGCCACATTAAATGTACCCTAACACATGCACCTTAACAGAGTGGTCATGGACAGTTACTTGTTGCCACATTAAATGTACCCTAACACATGTGCCTGAACAGAGTGGTCAAGAACAGTTACTCGTTGCCACACTAAATGTACCCTAACACATGTGCCTGAACAGATTGGTCAAAGACAGTTACTCGTTGCCACACTAAATGTACCCTAACACATGCACCTTAACAGAGTGGTCAAGGACAGTTACTCGTTGCCACATTAAATGTACCCTAACACATGTGCCTGAACAGAGTGGTCAAGAACAGTTACTCATTGCCACACTAAATGTACCCTAACACATGCACCTGAACAGAGTGGTCAAGGACAGTTACTCATTGCCACACTAAATGTACCCTAACACATGCTCCTGAACAGAGTAGTCAAGGACAGTTACTCGTTGCCATAGTAAATGTACCCTAACACATGCACCTGAACACAGTGACCAAGTATAGTTACTCGTTGCCACACTAAATGTACCCTAACACATATGCCTGAACAGATTGGTCAAAGACAGTTACTCGTTGCCACACTAAATGTAACCTAACATATGCACCTGAACAGAGTAGTCAAGGACAGTTACTCGTTGCCACAGTAAATGTACCCTAACACATGCACCTGAACAGAGTGGTCAAAGACAGTTACTCGTTGCCACACTAAATGTACCCTAACACATGCACCTGAACAGAGTGGTCAAGGACAGTTACTCATTGCCACACTAAATGTACCCTAACACATGCTCCTGAACAGAGTGGTGAAGGACAGTTACTCGTTGCCACAGTAAATGTACCCTAACACATTCACCTGAACAGAGTAGTGAAAGACAGTTACTCATTGCCACAGTAAATGTACCCTAACATATGCACCTGAACAGAGTGGTCAAGGACAGTTTCTCGTTGTCACAGTAAATGTACCCTAATACATGTGCCTGAACAGAGTGGTCAAGGACAGTTACTCGTTGTCACAGTAAATGTACCCTAATACATGTGCCTGAACAGAGTGGTCAAGGACAATTACTCGCTGACACACTAAATGTACCCTAACACATGCACCTCAACAGAGTGATCAAGTACAGTTACTCGTTGCCACACTAAATGTACCCTGACACATGCTCCTGAAGAGAGTAGTCAAAGACAGTTACTCGTTGCCACACTAAATGTACCCTAACACATGCACCTGAACAGAGTGGTCAAAGACAGTTACTCGTTGCCACACTAAATGTACCCTAACACATGTGCCTGAACAGATTGGTCAAAGACAGTTACTCATTGCCACACTAAATGTACCCTAACACATGCACCTTAACAGAGTGGTCAAGGACAGTTACTTGTTGCCACATTAAATGTACCCTAACACATGTGCCTGAACACAGTGGTCAAGAACAGTTACTCCTTGCCACACTAAATGTACCCTAACACATGTGCCTGAACAGATTGGTCAAAGACAGTTACTCGTTGCCACACTAAATGTACCCTAACACATGCACCTCAACAGAGTGGTCAAGGACAGTTACTCGTTGCCACATTAAATGTACCCTAACACATGTGCCTGAACAGAGTGGTCAAGAACAGTTACTCGTTGCCACAGTAAATGTACCCTAACACATGTGCCTGAACAGAGTGGTCAAGGACAGTTACTCATTGCCACACTAAATGTACCCTAACACATGCACCTGAACAGAGTGTTCAAGGACAGTTACTCATTGCCACACTAAATGTACCCTAACACATGCTCCTGAACAGAGTAGTCAAGGACAGTTACTCGTTGCCACAGTAAATGTACCCTAACACATGCACCTGAACAGAGTGGTCAAAGACAGTTACTCGTTGCCACACTAAATGTACTCTAACACATGCACCTGAACAGAGTGGTCAAGGACAGTTACTCATTGCCACACTAAATGTACCCTAACACATGCTCCTGAACAGAGTGGTCAAGGACAGTTACTCGTTGCCACAGTAAATGTACCCTAACACATTCACCTGTACAGAGTAGTGAAAGACAGTTACTCATTGCCACAGTAAATGTACCCTAACATATGCACCTGAACAGAGTGAACAAGGACGGTTACTCATTGACACACTAAATGTTACTAACACATGTGCCTGAACAGATTGGTCAAGGACAGTTACTCGTTGCCACACTAAATGTACCCTAACACATGCACCTGAACAGAGTGGTCAAGGACAGTTACTCGTTGCCACACTAAATGTACCCTAACACATGTGTCTGAACAGAGTAGTCAAGGACAGTTACTCGTTGCCACATTAAATGTACCCTAACACATGCACCTTAACAGAGTGGTCATGGACAGTTACTTGTTGCCACATTAAATGTACCCTAACACATGTGCCTGAACAGAGTGGTCAAGAACAGTTACTCGTTGCCACACTAAATGTACCCTAACACATGTGCCTGAACAGATTGGTCAAAGACAGTTACTCGTTGCCACACTAAATGTACCCTAACACATGCACCTTAACAGAGTGGTCAAGGACAGTTACTTGTTGCCACATTAAATGTACCCTAACACATGTGCCTGAACAGAGTGGTCAAGAACAGTTACTCATTGCCACACTAAATGTACCCTAACACATGCACCTGAACAGAGTGGTCAAGGACAGTTACTCATTGCCACACTAAATGTACCCTAACACATGCTCCTGAACAGAGTAGTCAAGGACAGTTACTTGTTGCCATAGTAAATGTACCCTAACACATGCACCTGAACACAGTGACCAAGTATAGTTACTCGTTGCCACACTAAATGTACCCTAACACATGTGCCTGAACAGATTGGTCAAAGACAGTTACTCGTTGCCACACTAAATGTAACCTAACATATGCACCTGAACAGAGTAGTCAAGGACAGTTACTCGTTGCCACAGTAAATGTACCCTAATACATGCACCTGAACAGAGTGGTCAAAGACAGTTACTCGTTGCCACACTAAATGTACCCTAACACATGCACCTGAACAGAGTGGTCAAGGACAGTTACACATTGCCACACTAAATGTACCCTAACACATGCTCCTGAACAGAGTGGTGAAGGACAGTTACTCGTTGCCACAGTAAATGTACCCTAACACATTCACCTGAACAGAGTAGTGAAAGACAGTTACTCATTGCCACAGTAAATGTACCCTAACATATGCACCTGAACAGAGTGGTCAAGG
Organism: Paraescarpia echinospica; assembly: GCA_020002185.1. Taxonomy (NCBI): domain Eukaryota; kingdom Metazoa; phylum Annelida; class Polychaeta; order Sabellida; family Siboglinidae; genus Paraescarpia; species Paraescarpia echinospica. The sequence goes on along the minus strand of CM034533.1, from coordinate 2,126,714 downwards.
ACAGTTTCTCGTTGTCACAGTAAATGTACCCTAATACATGTGCCTGAACAGAGTGGTCAAGGACAGTTACTCGTTGTCACAGTAAATGTACCCTAATACATGTGCCTGAACAGAGTGGTCAAGGACAATTACTCGCTGCCACACTAAATGTACCCTAACACATGCACCTCAACAGAGTGATCAAGTACAGTTACTCGTTGCCACACTAAATGTACCCTGACACATGCTCCTGAAGAGAGTAGTCAAAGACAGTTACTCGTTGCCACACTAAATGTACCCTAACACATGCACCTGAACAGAGTGGTCAAAGACAGTTACTCGTTGCCACACTAAATGTACCCTAACACATGTGCCTGAACAGATTGGTCAAAGACAGTTACTCATTGCCACACTAAATGTACCCTAACACATGCACCTTAACAGAGTGGTCAAGGACAGTTACTTGTTGCCACATTAAATGTACCCTAACACATGTGCCTGAACACAGTGGTCAAGAACAGTTACTCGTTGCCACACTAAATGTACCCTAACACATGCACCTTAACAGAGTGGTCAAGGACAGTTACTTGTTGCCACATTAAATGTACCCTAACACATGTGCCTGAACAGAGTGGTCAAGAACAGTTACTCATTGCCACACTAAATGTACCCTAACACATGCACCTGAACAGAGTGGTCAAGGACAGTTACTCATTGCCACACTAAATGTACCCTAACACATGCTCCTGAACAGAGTAGTCAAGGACAGTTACTCGTTGCCATAGTAAATGTACCCTAACACATGCACCTGAACAGAGTGACCAAGTATAGTTACTCGTTGCCACACTAAATGTACCCTAACACATGTGCCTGAACTGATTGGTCAAAGACAGTTACTCGTTGCCACACTAAATGTAACCTAACATATGCACCTGAACAGAGTAGTCAAGGACAGTTACTCGTTGCCACAGTAAATGTACCCTAACACATGCACCTGAACAGAGTGGTCAAAGACAGTTACTCGTTGCCACACTAAATGTACCCTAACACATGCACCTGAACAGAGTGGTCAAGGACAGTTACTCATTGCCACACTAAATGTACCCTAACACATGCTCCTGAACAGAGTGGTCAAGGACAGTTACTCATTGCCACAGTAAATGTACCCTAACACATTCACCTGAACAGAGTAGTGAAAGACAGTTACTCATTGCCACAGTAAATGTACCCTAACATATGCACCTGAACAGAGTGGTCAAGGACAGTTTCTCGTCACAGTAAATGTACCCTAATACATGTGCCTGAACAGAGTGGTCAAGGACAGTTACTCGTTGTCACAGTAAATGTACCCTAATACATGTGCCTGAACAGAGTGGTCAAGGACAATTACTCGCTGCCACACTAAATGTACCCTAACACATGCACCTCAACAGAGTGATCAAGTACAGTTACTCGTTGCCACACTAAATGTACCCTAACACATGTGCCTGAACAGATTGGTCAAAGACAGTTACTCGTTGCCACACGAAATGTACCCTAACACATGCACCTTAACAGAGTGGTCAAGGACAGTTACTTGTTGCCACATTAAATGTACCCTAACACATGTGCCTGAACAGAGTGGTCAAGAACAGTTACTCGTTGCCACAGTAAATGTACCCTAACACATGTGCCTGAACAGAGTGGTCAAGGACAGTTACTCATTGCCACACTAAATGTACCCTAACACATGCACCTGAACAGAGTGACCAAGTATAGTTACTTGTTGCCACACTAAATGTACCCTAACACATGTGCCTGAACAGATTGGTCAGAGACAGTTACTCGTTGCCACACTAAATGTAACCTAACATATGCACCTGAACAGAGTAGTCAAGGACAGTTACTCGTTGCCACAGTAAATGTACCCTAACACATGCACCTGAACAGAGTGGTCAAAGACAGTTACTCGTTGCCACACTAAATGTACCCTAACACATGCACCTGAACAGAGTGGTCAAGGACAGTTACTCATTGCCACACTAAATGTACCCTAACACATGCTCCTGAACAGAGTAGTCAAGGACAGTTACTCGTTGCCATAGTAAATGTACCCTAACACATGCACCTGAACACAGTGACCAAGTATAGTTACTCGTTGCCACACTAAATGTACCCTAACACATATGCCTGAACAGATTGGTCAAAGACAGTTACTCGTTGCCACACTAAATGTAACCTAACATATGCACCTGAACAGAGTAGTCAAGGACAGTTACTCGTTGCCACAGTAAATGTACCCTAACATATGCACCTGAACAGAGTGGTCAAGGACAGTTTCTCGTTGTCACAGTAAATGTACCCTAATACATGTGCCTGAACAGAGTGGTCAAGGACAGTTACTCGTTGTCACAGTAAATGTACCCTAATACATGTGCCTGAACAGAGTGGTCAAGGACAATTACTCGCTGCCACACTAAATGTACCCTAACACATGCACCTCAACAGAGTGATCAAGTACAGTTACTCGTTGCCACACTAAATGTACCCTGACACATGCTCCTGAAGAGAGTAGTCAAAGACAGTTACTCGTTGCCACACTAAATGTACCCTAACACATGCACCTGAACAGAGTGGTCAAAGACAGTTACTCGTTGCCACACTAAATGTACCCTAACACATGTGCCTGAACAGATTGGTCAAAGACAGTTACTCATTGCCACACTAAATGTACCCTAACACATGCACCTTAACAGAGTGGTCAAGGACAGTTACTTGTTGCCACATTAAATGTACCCTAACACATGTGCCTGAACACAATGGTCAAGAACAGTTACTCGTTGCCACACTAAATGTACCCTAACACATGTGCCTGAACAGATTGGTCAAAGACAGTTACTCGTTGCCACACTAAATGTACCCTAACACATGCACCTTAACAGAGTGGTCATGGACAGTTACTTGTTGCCACATTAAATGTACCCTAACACATGTGCCTGAACAGAGTGGTCAAGAACAGTTACTCGTTGCCACACTAAATTTACCCTAACACATGTGCCTGAACAGATTGGTCAAAGACAGTTACTCGTTGCCACACTAAATGTACCCTAACACATGCACCTTAACAGAGTGGTCAAGGACAGTTACTTGTTGCCACAGTAAATGTACCCTAACACATTCACCTGAACAGAGTGGTCAAGAACAGTTACTCATTGCCACACTAAATGTACCCTAACACATGCACCTGAACAGAGTGGTCAAGGACAGTTACTCATTGCCACACTAAATGTACCCTAACACATGCTCCTGAACAGAGTAGTCAAGGACAGTTACTCGTTGCCATAGTAAATGTACCCTAACACATGCACCTGAACAGAGTGACCAAGTATAGTTACTCGTTGCCACACTAAATGTACCCTAACACATGTGCCTGAACTGATTGGTCAAAGACAGTTACTCGTTGCCACACTAAATGTAACCTAACATATGCACCTGAACAGAGTAGTCAAGGACAGTTACTCGTTGCCACAGTAAATGTACCCTAACACATGCACCTGAACAGAGTGGTCAAAGACAGTTACTCGTTGCCACACTAAATGTACCCTAACACATGCACCTGAACAGAGTGGTCAAGGACAGTTACTCATTGCCACACTAAATGTACCCTAACACATGCTCCTGAACAGAGTGGTCAAGGACAGTTACTCGTTGCCACAGTAAATGTACCCTAACACATTCACCTGAACAGAGTAGTGAAAGACAGTTACTCATTGCCACAGTAAATGTACCCTAACATATGCACCTGAACAGAGTGGTCAAGGACAGTTTCTCGTTGTCACAGTAAATGTACCCTAATACATGTGCCTGAACAGAGTGGTCAAGGACAGTTACTCGTTGTCACAGTAAATGTACCCTAATACATGTGCCTGAACAGAGTGGTCAAGGACAATTACTCGCTGCCACACTAAATGTACCCTAACACATGCACCTCAACAGAGTGATCAAGTACAGTTACTCGTTGCCACACTAAATGTACCCTGACACATGCTCCTGAAGAGAGTAGTCAAAGACAGTTACTCGTTGCCACACTAAATGTACCCTAACACATGCACCTGAACAGAGTGGTCAAAGACAGTTACTCGTTGCCACACTAAATGTACCCTAACACATGTGCCTGAACAGATTGGTCAAAGACAGTTACTCATTGCCACACTAAATGTACCCTAACACATGCACCTTAACAGAGTGGTCAAGGACAGTTACTTGTTGCCACATTAAATGTACCCTAACACATGTGCCTGAACAGATTGGTCAAAGACAGTTACTCGTTGCCACACTAAATGTACCCTAACACATGCACCTTAACAGAGTGGTCAAGGACAGTTACTTGTTGCCACATTAAATGTACCCTAACAC
>CM034533.1:2016882-2121340 GCA_020002185.1 Paraescarpia echinospica | reverse complement strand
TCATACATGGATAACATCATACCTGTAGTCTATGTCATACATGGATAACATCATACCTGTAGTCTATGTCATACATGGATAACATCATACCTGTAGTCTATGTCATACATGGATAACATCATACCTGTAGTCTATGTCATACATGGATAACATCATACCTGTAGTCTATGTCATACATGGATAACATCATACCTGTAGTCTATGTCATACATGGATAATATCACACCTGTAGTCTATGTCATACATGGATAACATCATACCTGTAGTCTATGTCATACATGGATAACATCATACCTGTAGTCTATGTCATACATGGATAATATAATACCTGTAGTCTATGTCATACATGGATAACATCATACCTGTAGTCTATGTCATACATGGATAACATCATACCTGTAGTCTATATCATACATGGATAACATCATACCTGTAGTCTATGTCATACATGGATAACATCATACCTGTAGTATATGTCATACATGGATAACATCATACCTGTAGTCTATGTCATACATGGATAATATCATACCTGTAGTCTATGTCATACATGGATAACATCATACCTGTAGTCAATGTCATACATGGATAACATCATACCTATAGTCTATGTCATACATGGATAACATCATACCTGTAGTCTATGTCATACATGCATAACATCATACCTGTAGTCTATGTCATACATGGATAATATCATACCTGTAGTCTATGTCATACATGGATAACATCATACCTGTAGTCTATGTCATACATGGATAACATCATACCTGTAGTCTATGTCATACATGGATAATATCGTACCTGTAGTCTATGTAATACATGGATAATATCATACCTGTAGTCTATGTCATACATGGATAACATCATACCTGTAGTCTATGTCATACATGGATAATATCATACCTGTAGTCTATGTCATACATGGATAATATCACACATGTAGTCTATATAATACCTGGATAATATCATACCTGTAGTCTATGTTATACATGGATAATATCATACCTGTAGTCTATGTCATACATGGATAATATCATACCTGTAGTCTATGTCATACATGGATAACATCATACCTGTAGTCTATGTCATACATGGATAACATCATACCTGTAGTCTGTGTCATACATGGATAATATTATACCTGTAGTCTATGTCATACATGGATAATATCATACCTGTAGTCTATGTCATACATGGATAACATCATACCTGTAGTCTATGTCATACATGGATAACATCATACCTGTAGTCTATGTCATACATGGATAATATCACACATGTAGTCTATATCATACCTGGATAATATCATACCTGTAGTCTATGTCATACATGGATAATATCATACCTGTAGTCTGTGTCATACATGGATAACATCATACCTGTAGTCTATGTCATACATGGATAACATCATACCTGTAGTCTATGTCATACATGGATAATATAATACCTGTAGTCTATGTCATACATGGATAACATCATACCTGTAGTCTATGTCATACATGGATAACATAATACCTGTAGTCTATGTCTTACATGGATAATATCATACCTGTAGTCTATGTCATACATGGATAACATCATACCTGTAGTCTATGTCATACATGGATAATATCATACCTGTAGTCTATGTCATACATGAATAATATCATACCTGTAGTCTATGTCATACATGGATAATATCATACCTTTAGTCTATGTCATACATGGATAATATCATACCTGTAGTCTATGTCATACATGGATAACATCATACGTGTAGTCTATGTCATACATGGATAATATCATAATTGTAGTCTATGTCATACATGGATAACATCATACCTGTAGTCTATGTCATACATGGATACTATCATAATTGTAGTCTATGTCATACATGGATAATATCATAATTGTAGTCTATGTCATACATGGATAACATCATACCTGTAGTCTATATCATACATGGATAACATCATACCTGTAGTCTATGTCATACATGGATAATATAATAATTGTAGTCTATCTCATACATGGATAATATCATACCTGTAGTCTATGTCATACATGGATAATATCATACCTGTAGTCTATGTCATACATGGCTAATACCATACCTGTAGTCTATGTCATACATGAATAATATCATAATTGTAGTCTATCTCATACATGAATAATATCATACCTGTACTCTATATCATACATGGATAATATCATACCTGTAGTCTATCTCATACATGGATAATATCATACCTGTAGTCTATGTCATACATGGATAATATCATACCTGTAGTCTATGTCATACATGGCTAATACCATACCTGTAGTCTATGTCATACATGAATAATATCATAATTGTAGTCTATCTCATACATGAATAATATCATACCTGTACTCTATATCATACATGGATAATATCATACCTGTAGTCTATCTCATACATGGATAATATCATACCTGTAGTCTATGTCATACATGGATAATATCATACCTGTAGTCTATGTCATACATGGCTAATACCATACCTGTAGTCTATGTCATACATGAATAATATCATAATTGTAGTCTATCTCATACATGAATAATATCATACCTGTACTCTATGTCATACATGGATAACATCATACCTGTAGTCTATGCCATACCTGGATAACATCATACCTGTAGTCTATCTCATACATGGATAACATCATACCTGTAGTAAGCATAGAAGAGAATGAAAAAATACAAAATGCTATAAGGGAAGTGAGCAAACGGGACTGTATTATTATGGGGGACTTTAACCACGGGCATATACAATGGAAATCTCTACAGAGTATGGGGAGTGAGGACCACAAGTTTTTAGTTTTAGTACAAGATAGTTTCCTTTCTCAACATGTGCTAGAACCAACCAGGGGAGAGAATGTGTTAGACTTAGTTTTGTCCTCACAGAAAGAATTAGTTGACAATGTCAAGATATGTGAGCCACTGGGGAGTAGTGATCACAACCAGATACATTTTACCATCAAAGTAAAATCAGAAAGGAATAGTAAAAAGCAGTATAGGAGAAATTTCCACAAAGGAAGGTATAAGGACATGAGGAAATATTTAGCAAAGATAGACTGGAATAACACACTGAAGAATAAGACAGCAACCGAATGCTGGAATATCTTAAATAGTGAAATTAAGTGCAAAGTCGATAAATTTGTACCTTTCAAAAAACAAGGGAAACGGTCTAAAAAGAAACACTTATCGAAAGAAGCCATTAGAAAAATTAAGTATAAACAAATGATGTGGAAGTCATATAGATGTACTGGAAATGATGAAGACTACAACATTTATAAAGAAGCACTTAATCAAGCTACAGCTGAAATTAGAAATTCAAAGAGAAGCTATGAAAAAAAAATTAGCTAGTAATATAAAACATGACAGTAAGAGTTTTTATGCGTATATTCGAAGCAAACAGAAAGTTCAGGATAAGGTCGGTCCTCTAGAAGATAGTGCTGGAAATACAATATCAGAGGGATTCTTAATGGCAGAAGACCTGAATGAGTATTTTAGTTCAGTGTTTACCAGGGAAGATATTAGTTCACTGCCAGTACCAGAGGCTAAGTTCAAGGGGGCAGATTAAGACTATTTAGGACAATTAATTGTAACCCCGGAAATGGTAGCTAAGAAAATAAGGGCTATGAAGGATAATAAATCACCTGGAGTGGACGGGATTCCGCCCAAACTACTATTGGAAATTGTAGAACAAATTAGCGTACCGCTTGCAACAGTTTTCAATTTGTCATTAGAAGAGGGAGTGGTTCCTTTAGAATGGAAAGAGGCAAACATTATACCGTTATTTAAAAAAGGTTCGAGAAACAAGTCAGAGAACTATAGACCAGTGAGTTTAACATCAGTGATTTGCAAATTATTAGAAAGACTAATTAAAGATCACATGGTGGATTTTCTTGTTAAACATAACTTGATAAACCCATCTCAACATGGGTTTTTAAAAGCGAGGTCATGCTTAACAAATATGTTATGTTTTTTGGAAGACATCACTAGGTGGGTAGATGAGGGATCACCAGAAGATATGTGTCATACATGGATAACATCATACCTGTAGTCTATGTCATACATGCATAACATCATACCTGTAGTCTATGTCATACATGGATAATATCATACCTGTAGTCTATGTCATACATGGATAACATCATACCTGTAGTCTATGTCATACATGGATAACATCATACCTGTAGTCTATGTCATACATGGATAATATCGTACCTGTAGTCTATGTAATACATGGATAATATCATACCTGTAGTCTATGTCATACATGGATAACATCATACCTGTAGTCTATGTCATACATGGATAATATCATACCTGTAGTCTATGTCATACATGGATAATATCACACATGTAGTCTATATCATACCTGGATAATATCATACCTGTAGTCTATGTTATACATGGATAATATCATACCTGTAGTCTATGTCATACATGGATAATATCATACCTGTAGTCTATGTCATACATGGATAACATCATACCTGTAGTCTATGTCATACATGGATAACATCATACCTGTAGTCTGTGTCATACATGGATAATATCATACCTTATTAAGTATAAACAAATGATGTGGAAGTCATATAGATGTACTGGAAATGATGAAGACTACAACATTTATAAAGAAGCACTTAATCAAGCTACAGCTGAAATTAGAAATTCAAAGAGAAGCTATGAAAAAAAATTAGCTAGTAATATAAAACATGACAGTAAGAGTTTTTATGCGTATATTCGAAGCAAACAGAAAGTTCAGGATAAGGTCGGTCCTCTAGAAGATAGTGCTGGAAATACAATATCAGAGGGATTCTTAATGGCAGAAGACCTGAATGAGTATTTTAGTTCACTGTTTACCAGGGAAGATATTAGTTCACTGCCAGTACCAGAGGCTAAGTTCAAGGGGGCAGATTCAGACTTTTAGGACAGTTAGTTGTAACCTCGGAAATGGTAGCTAAGAAAATAAGGGCTATGAAGGATAATAAATCACCTGGAGTGGACGGGATTCCGCCCAAACTACTATTGGAAATTGTAGAACAAATTAGCGTACCGCTTGCAACAGTTTTCAATTTGTCATTAGAAGAGGGAGTGGTTCCTTTAGAATGGAAAGAGGCAAACATTATACCGTTATTTAAAAAAGGTTCGAGAAACAAGTCAGAGAACTATAGACCAGTGAGTTTAACATCAGTGATTTGCAAATTATTAGAAAGACTAATTAAAGATCACATGGTGGATTTTCTTGTTAAACATAACTTGATAAACCCATCTCAACATGGGTTTTAAAAGCGAGGTCATGCTTAACAAATATGTTATGTTTTTTGGAAGACATCACTAGGTGGGTAGATGAGGGATCACCAGTAGATATCATCTATTTAGATTTTCAAAAAGCTTTCGACAAAGTACCACATCAAAGATTACTCCTTAAGCTAAAGGCCCATGGCATAGGAAATGGTATAATAAACTGGATAGAAAAATGGCTGAATGACAGAAGACAACGTGTAGTAGTTGATGGGGAGGCTTCAAACTGGAAATCGGTATTGAGTGGGGTACCACAGGGATCAGTACTAGGACCTATATTATTCTTAATATATATCAACGATTTGGACGATGATATAACAAGCAAGATGTTAAAATTTGCGGATGATACAAAAGTGTTTAGAAGGATTAAAAGTGATGGAGACAGACAGCATTTACAAGATGATCTTGATAGGTTGATCAAATGGTCTGACAAGTGGCAAATGCTGTTCAATTTTGGGAAATGTAAATGCCTCCACACAGGTCATGGGAACGAAGAGGTAACATATAAAATGGGGGGTACTGTTCTAAGTACTACTGTAAAAGAAAAGGACTTGGGGTTAACCATTAGTGCTGATATGAAGGTTTCAGAGCAGTGCGGAATTGCAGCGTCAAAGGGAAATCAAATCCTTGGATTAATTAGGCGAAATATAGCGTATAAGAAAAAAGAATTAATAGTACCGCTGTACAAAACAATAGTGAGGCCTCATTTAGAATATTGTATACAAGCATGGAGGCCATATCGCAAGAAGGACATAGATATGCTAGAAAGAGTACAGAGGAGAGCGACTAAAATGATACCAAATCTGAGGGATCTTAGTTACGAAATACGCCTAAAAGAATGTGGTTTAACAACATTAGAGACCAGGAGATTGAGAGGAGATCACATAGAAGTGTTTAAAATATTGAATGGTTATGAAAATATTGATAGAAACATTTTTTTCTCAGTTAACAAAAATAGAAGGACCAGAGGACATGAAGCTACATTAGTAAAGGAGCAGTGTAGATTAGATATAAGAAAGTTCTCATTCTCACAAAGGACTGTAAATGAATGGAACAGATTATCTCCTGATTGTGTTGGTGCTAGTAGCATGAATATGTTTAAAAATAAAATCGACACACACCTTAAAAAGGCGGGATACATGTAGATAAAAAGTATTGGACTCTCGATAAGCCAAAAGGCTTCCTTGTCCACCTGCCATCCAGAGTAATTTTCTGGATGGCAATCTTGTTAAATCTTGTTAAATCACAAACAGTAGTCTATGTCATACATGGATAATATCATAATTGTAGTCTATCTCATACATGGATAATATCACACATGTAGTCTATGTCATACATGGATAATATCATAATTGTAGTCTATCTCATACATGGATAATATCACACATGTAGTCTATTTCATACCTGGATAACATCATACCTGTAGTCTATATCATACATGGATAACATCATACCTGTAGTCTATGTCATACATGGATAACATCATACCTGTAGTCTATGTCATACATGGATAATATCATACCTGTAGTCTATATCATACATGGATAACATCATACCTGTAGTCTATGTCATACATGGATAACATCATACCTGTAGTCTATGTCATACCTGGATAACACCATACCTGTAGTCTATGTCATACATGGATAATATCATACCTGTAGTCTATGTCATACATGGATAATATCATACCTGTAGTCTATGTCATACATGGATAACATCATACCTGTAGTCTATATCATACATGGATAACATCATACGTGTAGTCTATGTCATACATGGATAACATCATACCTGTAGTCTATGTCATGCCTGGATAATATCATACCTGTAGTCTATGTCATACATGGATAATATCATACCTGTAGTCTATGTCATACATGGATAATATCATACCTGTAGTCTATGTCATACATGGATAATATCAAACCTGTAGTCTATGTCTTACATGGCTAATATCATACCTGTAGTCTATGTCATACCTGGATAATATCATACCTGTAGTCTATGTCATACATGGATAATATCATGCCTGTAGTCTATGTCATACATGGATAATATCATACCTGTAGTCTATATCATACATGGATAACATCATACATGTAGTCTATGTCATACATGGATAACATCATACCTGTAGTCTGTGTCATACATGGATAACATCATACCTGTAGTCTATGTCATACATGGATAATATCATACCTGTAGTCTATATCATACATGGATAACATCAAACCTGTAGTCTGTGTCATACATGGATAATATCATACATGTAGTCTATGTCTTACATGGCTAATATCGTACCTGTAGTCTATGTCTTACATGGCTAATATCGTACCTGCAGTCTATGTCATACATGGATAATATCATACATGTAGTCTATGTCATACATGGATAATATCATACCTGTAGTCTATGTCATACATGGATAATATCATACCTGTAGTCTATGTCATACATGGATAATATCATACATGTAGTCTATGTCATACATGGATAACATCATACCTGTAGTCTATGTCATACATGGATAACATCATACCTGTAGTCTATGTCATAAATGGATAACATCATACCTGTAGTCTATGTCATACATGGATAATATCATACCTGTAGTCTATGTCATAAATGGATAACATCATACCTGTATTCTATGTCATACATGGATAATATCATACATGTAGTCTATGTCACACATGGATAACATCATACCTGTAGTCTATGTCATATATGGATACTACCATACCTGTAGTCTATGTTTTACATAGCTAATATCATACATGTAGTCTATGTCACACATGGATAACATCATACCTGTAGTCTATGTCATATATGGATACTACCATACCTGTAGTCTATGTCATACATGGATAACATCATACCTGTAGTCTATGTCATACATGGATAACATCATACCTGTAGTCTATGTCTTACATGGCTAATATCATACCTGTAGTCTATGTCATACATGGATAACATAATACCTGTAGTCTATGTCATACATGGATAACATCATACCTGTAGTCTATGTCATACATGGATAACATCATACCTGCAGTCTATGTCATACATGGATAACATCATACCTGTAGTATATGTCATACATGAATAACATAATACCTGTATTCTATGTCATACATGGATAATATCATACCTGTAGTCTATATCATATATGGATAATATCATACCTGTAGTCTATGTCATACATGGATAACATCACACCTGTAGTCTATGTCATACATGGATAACATCATACCTGTAGTATATGTCATACATGGATAACATAATACCTGTATTCTATGTCATACATGGATAATATCATACCTGTAGTCTATATCATATATGGATAATATCATACCTGTAGTCTATGTAATACATGGATAATATCATACCTGTAGTCTATGTCATACATGGATAATATCATACCTGTAGTCTATGTCATATATGGATAACATCATACCTGTAGTCTGTGTCGTACATGGATAACATCATACCTGTAGTCTATGTCATACACGGATAACATCATACCTGTAGTCTGTGTCATATATGGATAATATCATACCTGTAGTCTATGTCATACATGGATAACATCATACCTGTAGTCTGTGTCATACATGGATAATATCATACCTGTAGTCTCTGTCATACATGGATAACATCATACCTGTAGTCTATGTCATACATGGATACTATCTTAATTGTAGTCTATGTCATACATGGATAATATCATAATTGTAGTCTATGTCATACATGGATAACATCATACCTGTAGTCTATATCATACATGGATAACATCATACCTGTAGTCTATGTCATACATGGATAATATAATAATTGTAGTCTATCTCATACATGGATAACATCATACCTGTAGTCTATGTCATACATGGATAACATCATACCTGTAGTCTATGTCATACATGGATAACATCATACCTGTAGTCTATGTCATACATGGATAATATCATACCTGTAGTCTATGTAATACATGGATAATATCATACCTATAGTCTATGTCATACATGGATAACATCATACCTGTAGTCTATATCATACATGGATAACATCATACCTGTAGTCTATGTCATACATGGATAACATCATACCTGTAGTCTATGTCATACCTGGATAATATCATACCTGTAGTCTATGTCATACATGGATAATATCATACCTGTAGTCTATGTCATACATGGATAATATCATACCTGTAGTCTATGTCATACATGGATAACATCATACCTGTAGTCTATGTCATACATGGATAACATCATACCTGTAGTCTATGTCATACATGGATAACATCATACCTGTAGTCTATGTCATACATGGATAATATCATACATGTAGTCTATGTCATACATGGATAATATCAAACCTGTAGTCTATGTCTTACATGGCTAATATCATACCTGTAGTCTATGTCATACCTGGATAATATCATACCTGTAGTCTATGTCATACATGGATAATATCATACCTGTAGTCTATGTCATACATGGATAATATCATACCTGTAGTCTATATCATACATGGATAACATCATACATGTAGTATATGTCATACATGGATAACATCATACCTGTAGTCTATGTCATACATGGATAATATCACACCTGTAGTCTATGTCATACATGGATAATATCATACATGTAGTCTATGTCATACATGGATAACATCATACATGTAGTCTATGTCTTACATGGCTAATATCGTACCTGTAGTCTATGTCATACATGGCTAATATCGTACCTGTAGTCTATGTCATACATGGATAATATCATACCTGTAGTCTATGTCATACATGGATAATATCATACATGTAGTCTATGTCATACATGGATAACATCATACCTGTAGTCTATGTCATACATGGATAATATCATACCTGTAGTCTATGTCATACATGGATAATATCACACATGTAGTCTATATCATACCTGGATAATATCATACCTGTAGTCTATGTTATACATGGATAATATCATACCTGTAGTCTATGTCATACATGGATAATATCATACCTGTAGTCTATGTCATACATGGATAACATCATACCTGTAGTCTATGTCATACATGGATAACATCATACCTGTAGTCTGTGTCATACATGGATAATATTATACCTGTAGTCTATGTCATACATGGATAATATCATACCTGTAGTCTATGTCATACATGGATAACATCATACCTGTAGTCTATGTCATACATGGATAACATCATACCTGTAGTCTATGTCATACATGGATAACATCATACCTGTAGTCTATGTCATACATGGATAATATCACACATGTAGTCTATATCATACCTGGATAATATCATACCTGTAGTCTATGTCATACATGGATAATATCATACCTGTAGTCTGTGTCATACATGGATAACATCATACCTGTAGTCTATGTCATACATGGATAACATCATACCTGTAGTCTATGTCATACATGGATAATATCATACCTGTAGTCTTATGTCATAAATGGATAACATCATACCTGTATTCTATGTCATACATGGATAATATCATACATGTAGTCTATGTCACACATGGATAACATCATACCTGTAGTCTATGTCATATATGGATACTACCATACCTGTAGTCTATGTTTTACATAGCTAATATCATACCTGTAGTCTATGTCATATACATGGATAATATCATACTGTAGTCTATGTCATACATGGATAACATCATACCTGTAGTCTATGTCATACATGGATAACATCATACCTGTAGCCTATGTCTTACATGGCTAATATCGTACCTGTTGTCTATGTCATACATGCATAACATCATACCTGTAGTCTATGTCATACATGGATAACATCATACCTGTAGTCTATGTCATACATGCATAACATCATACCTGTAGTCTATGTCATACATGGATAACATCATACCTGTAGTATATGTCATACATGGATAACATCATACCTGTAGTCTATGTCATACATGGATAATATCATACCTGTAGTCTCTGTCATACATGGATAACATCATACCTGTAGTCTATGTCATACATGGATAACATCAAACCTGTAGTCTGTGTCATACATGGATAATATCATACCTGTAGTCTATGTCATACATGGATGACATCATACCTGTAGTCTATGTCATACATGGATAATATCATACCTGTAGTCTATGTCTTACATGGCTAATATCATACCTGTAGTCTATGTCATACATGGATAATAACATACCTGTAGTCTATGTCATACATGGATAATATCATACCTGTAGTCTATGTCATACATGGATAATAATATACCTGTAGTCTATGTCATACATGGATAATAACATACCTGTAGTCTATGTCATACATAAAGCACTGACTGTATGTCTGACTTCCTGTCTCATCATTTGGTATACTGATGTATCGCTGCTGGTCTCCGCTGAGGTTCGCTAGTTCAGGAACATGGCACCAGTGGTCCATTTCGCCACCAAGAAATGTGATGCTCATGTTCTGAAATCCTAAACATAGTGGGCCGATTCCATGAAAAGTGAGCCGTATATAATCTTCTTCTTCAGAATTATTGTAGAAACCCTGGCAGTCGAGGAATAACTCCACAGTTATTGTAAGGGTGTGCATGGGTTTAAAATTAAAAAAGTTAAATGGTTTAAAATATAATTAAAAACAGTTAGAAGGTTAAAAAAGTTACAATTAAAATAAAATTGTTTGGCAGTTACATTATTCGTAACGGTTGGGAAGAATAATAATAAAGAATTAAAATATATATATACCACAGAAAGGTTTTAGAAGGTTAAGATTGCACATTATAATGGTAGTGGCTATCGCATTTGGTACTTTTAAATCATATTGTTATAATACAAGTTCAGAACTATGATTACATAGATGTTAACAGGTAATAATGGCAATACAGGTTTGCATTTCATTATTAAAGGTATCAGTATAATAATGGATATCTATTTTCAAGATAGATACAAAACCACTCTGTGATAGAAATGTTTCCAAAGATAGTAACTAAGTTTACTCATGTCACTATCAAGTACTCATGTCACTATCAAGTACTCATGACACTATCAAGTACTCATGTCACTGTCAAGTACTCTTGTCACTGTCAAGTACTCTTGTCACTATCAAGTACTCATGTCACTATTGAGTACTCTTGTCACTATCAAGCACTCTTGTCACTATCAAGTACTCATGTCACTATCAAGTACTCATGTAGAATAAAGATATAATCACAAAGTATGCACTAAACTTACATGGATCTGCAAAGGTTTAAAGATGACAAATGTTGTCTGAATGTCACACACAAATAACAGTGGACTTTTAAATAAGTGGTTATGACACAAGATGGGGCATATATCATTATTATATATATATGACAATTAGATTTCTTATTTTAAATATTGTGTCAAATGTGGTACCAGATTACCTTTGGTCTTTCTCCCATATATATGTATGTCTCGCAAAAAAGTACAAGTACATAACATATACAACATGGTGTGTCAAATGATACTCATTTGCAAAGACTTCATTGTCACTTAGCATCATCTAGTCTTAAATGTAGATATTTGTTAGGAATTTAATCCGTTTTTCCCTCAACAAAATGAATAAATATTTGTCAAGACATGACAAGGTTACAGTGGGGGGGAATCACAGGATATCCATGTTCCAGAGCAGTGCTTCTCAATCTTTTTGATTTAATTTTTGTAGTACTAACTTGTAATTAGTAGGAAGAATACACATCTTCTTTTGCACCTTGGTTAACTAATACGAAACAGCTTAACATAAAGCTGATGCTTTGGTTTGTTAAAAACCAAAATGTAGCTGATTTTTCTATAACAATGTGACACTTCTATTCTAATCTGCGGCACACCTGTGACTTTGTTTCAGCTCACCAGTGAGCCACGACCCACTGGCAGAGAAGCACTCTTCTGGACAGGAGGATCTTACCTGTCGGTATCCCAGCCAGACCCAGAAGGACATACAACAATATCTGATATGGCCCAAACTCTCCGATTTCTCTCAAAATGTTGTCGAACAACATGGCTGCAGAGAGAAGGCAATTTTCCGGTCCAGTTATGTTGATCAAAGAGGGTTATTGCTGAATTTGGGATAAATCTGAAAGACGAAAACACCAAGTAGGAAGTTAGCATAGCTAGGTAAACAGGTCAGTGAAGACGAAGAACTATATAGAAGGTGCCGACCTTATCTCTTCCTCATTTATTAATATATCAATTTATTAATATGTTAAGTTAGGAACATTGTAAGTTTATCTTCTGTGAGGCAGCGAGGTTCCCTCATTTTTTTGGACCATTGGCTTTTCATCTACCAATCAATGTATAAAAACACAAAGGAAGTTATTTAGAATTATTTATTTTTTCAGTGAATAAATTTAATGGCAGAACATTCTCCAGAGTGCGCCACAATGACATTATATTCTATTTACCAAGAAGTTATCGTTGTCGAAAAATTACTATCGGCTGCATGCAATGCTCGACATTGGTGACAGAATATTACGTGGTCCATGCTCTGTTGTTGGTCCTGTTTTATTCTTTAGATTAACCAATTGAATTTGTCTTTTCAAAAGACAGCCTAGCTATGTTCTCATGATTGATGATTACAGATATATGGAACATTTACCCTTACTATATATAATTTTTTATTAACTAGTTTTATATATATTAAGTGATAATTAATATTAATCACAGCAAACCAGTTTAATGTAGCTCCTGGCCAGCAACATTGCTAGGTACATCTATGCTGCCAACACAACAGTGTATACCAGTATGGTAGTATTGCTAGGTACACCTATGCTCCCAACACAACAGTGTATACCAGTATGGTATCAGTGCTAGGTACATCTATGCTGCCAACACAACAGTGTATACCAGTATGGTATTATTGCTAGGTACACCTATGCTCCCAACACAACAGTGTATACCAGTACGGTATCATTGCTAGGTACACCTATGCTCCCAACACAACAGTGTATACCAGTATGGTATCATTGCTAGGTACATCTATGCTCCCAACACAACAATGTATACCAGTATGGTATCATTGCTAGGTACATCTATGCTCCCAACACAACAGTGTATACCAGTATGGTATCATTGCTAGGTACATCTATGCTCCCAACACAACAGTGTATACCAGTATGGTATCATTGCTAGGTACATCTATGCTCCCAACACAACAGTGTATACCAGTATGGTATCATTGCTAGGTACATCTATGCTCCCAACACAACAGTGTATACCAGTATGGTATCAGTGCTAGGTACATCTATGCTCCCAACACAACAGTGTGTACCAGTATAGTATCAGTGCTAGGTACATCTATGCTCCCAACACAACAATGTATACCAGTATGGTATCATTGCTAGGTACATCTATGCTCCCAACACAACAATATATACCAGTATGGTATCATTGCTAGGTACATCTATGCTCCCAACACAACAATATATACCAGTATGGTATCATTGCTAGGTACACCTATGCTCCCAACACAACAGTGTATACCAGTATGGTATCATTGCTAGGTACATCTATGCTGCCAACACAACAGTGTATACCAGTGTAGTATCATTGCTAGGTACATCTATGCTCCCAACACAACAGTGTATACCAGTATGGTATCATTGCTAGGTACATCTATGCTCCCAACACAACAGTGTATACCAGTATGGTATCATTGCTAGGTACATCTATGCTCCCAACACAACAGTGTATACCAGTACGGTATCATTGCTAGGTACACCTATGCTCCCAACACAACAGTGTATACCAGTATGGTATCATTGCTAGGTACACCTATGCTCCCAACACCACAGTGTATACCAGTATGGTATCATTGCTAGGTACATCTATGCTCCCAACACAACAATGTATACCAGTACGGTATCATTGCTAGGTACACCTATGCTCCCAACACAACAGTGTATACCAGTACGGTATCATTGCTAGGTACATCTATGCTCCCAACACAACAGTGTATACCAGTACGGTATCAGTGCTAGGTACACCTATGCTCCCAACACAACAGTGTATACCAGTATGGTATCATTGCTAGGTACACCTATGCTCCCAACACAACAGTGTATACCAGTATGGTATCACTGCTAGGTACATCTATGCTCCCAACACAACAGTGTATACCAGTATGGTATCATTGCTAGGTACATCTATGCTCCCAACACAACAGTGTATACCAGTATGGTATCATTGCTAGGTACATCTATGCTCCCAACACAACAGTGTATACCAGTATGGTATCAGTGCTAGGTACATCTATGCTCCCAACACAACAGTGTGTACCAGTATAGTATCAGTGCTAGGTACATCTATGCTCCCAACACAACAATGTATACCAGTATGGTATCATTGCTAGGTACATCTATGCTCCCAACACAACAATATATACCAGTATGGTATCATTGCTAGGTACATCTATGCTCCCAACACAACAATATATACCAGTATGGTATCATTGCTAGGTACACCTATGCTCCCAACACAACAGTGTATACCAGTATGGTATCATTGCTAGGTACATCTATGCTGCCAACACAACAGTGTATACCAGTATGGTATCATTGCTAGGTACATCTATGCTCCCAACACAACAGTGTATACCAGTATGGTATCATTGCTAGGTACATCTATGCTCCCAACACAACAGTGTATACCAGTATGGTATCATTGCTGGTGGGCAAGATGTCTCAACACAACAGTGGCACTAGCATGGTATGGAGGCTAGGTAACACCTATGTCCTAACACAACAGTGTATACCAGTATGGTATCATTGCTAGGCGTACACCCATGTCTCAACACAACAAAGTGTATACCAGCATGGCATCATTGCTAGGGCACATCTTATGTTCAACACACAACAGTGTATACCAGTATGGTATCATTGCTAGGTACATCTATGCTCCCAACACAACAGTGTATACCAGTATGGTATCATTGCTAGGTACATCTATGCTCCCAACACAACAGTGTATACCAGTATGGTATCATTGCTAGGTACATCTATGCTCCCAACACAACAGTGTATACCAGTATGGTATCATTGCTAGGTACATCTATGCTCCCAACACAACAGTGTATACCAGTATGGTATCATTGCTAGGTACATCTATGCTCCCAACACAACAGTGTATACCAGTATGGTATCATTGCTAGGTACATCTATGTTCCCAACACAACAGTGTATACCAGTATGGTATCATTGCTAGGTACATCTATGCTCACAACACAACAATGTATACCAGTATGGAATCATTGCTAGGTACATCTATGCTCCCAACACAACAGTGTATACCAGTATGGTATCATTGCTAGGTACATCTATGCTCCCAACACAACAGTGTGTACCAGTATAGTATCAGTGCTAGGTACATCTATGCTCCCAACACAACAGTGTATACCAGTATGGTATCATTGCTAGGTACATCTATGCTCCCAACACAACAGTGTATACCAGTATGGTATCATTGCTAGGTACATCTATGCTCCCAACACAACAGTGTATACCAGTATGGTATCATTGCTAGGTACATCTATGCTCCCAACACAACAGTGTATACCAGTATGGTATCATTGCTAGGTATATCTATGCTCCCAACACAACAATGTATACCAGTATGGTATCAGTGCTAGGTACATCTATGCTCCCAACACAACAATGTATACCAGTATGGTATCATTGCTAGGTACATCTATGCTCCCAACACAACAGTGTGTACCAGTATGGTATCATTGCTAGGTACACCTATGCTCCCAACACCACAGTGTATACCAGTATGGTATCATTGCTAGGTACACCTATGCTCCCAACTCAACAGTGTATACCAGTATGGTATCATTGCTAGGTACATATATGCTCCCAACACAACAGTGTATACCAGTATGGTATCAGGTACATGCTAGGTACAGTATGGTATCATATGCTCCCAACACAACAGTGTATACCAGTATGGTATCATTGCTAGGTACATCTATGCTCCCAACACAACAGTGTATACCAGTATGGTATCATTGCTAGGTACATCTATGCTCCCAACACAACAGTGTATACCAGTATGGTATCATTGCTAGGTACATCTATGCTCCCAACACAACAGTGTATACCAGTATGGTATCATTGCTAGGTACATCTATGCTCCCAACACAACAGTGTATACCAGTATGGTATCATTGCTAGGTACATCTATGCTCCCAACACAACAATGTATACCAGTATGGTATCATTGCTAGGTACATCTATGCTCCCAACACAACAGTGTATACCAGTATGGTATCATTGCTAGGTACATCTATGCTCCCAACACAACAGTGTATACCAGTATGGTATCATTGCTAGGTACATCTATGCTCCCAACACAACAGTGTATACCAGTATGGTATCATTGCTAGGTACATCTATGCTCCCAACACAACAATGTATACCAGTATGGTATCATTGCTAGGTACATCTATGCTCCCAACACAACAATGTATACCAGTATGGTATCATTGCTAGGTACATCTATGCTCCCAACACAACAGTGTATACCAGTATGGTATCATTGCTAGGTACATCTATGCTCCCAACACAACAATGTATACCAGTATGGTATCATTGCTAGGTACATCTATGCTCCCAACACAACAATGTATACCAGTATGGTATCATTGCTAGGTACACCTATGCTCCCAACACAACAATGTATACCAGTATGGTATCATTGCTAGGTACATCTATGCTCCCAACACAACAATGTATACCAGTATGGTATCATTGCTAGGTACATTTATGCTCCCAACACAACAATGTATACCAGTATGGTATCATTGCTAGGTACATCTATGCTCCCAACACAACAATGTATACCAGTATGGTATCATTGCTAGGTACATCTATGCTCCCAACACAACAATGTATACCAGTATGGTATAATTGCTAGGTACACCTATGCTCCCAACACAACAATGTATACCAGTATGGTATCATTGCTAGGTACATCTATGCTCCCAACACAACAATGTATACCAGTATGGTATCATTGCTAGGTACATTTATGCTCCCAACACAACAATGTATACCAGTATGGTATCATTGCTAGGTACATCTATGCTCCCAACACAACAATGTATACCAGTATGGTATCATTGACTCATTGACAAATAAAATAAATCTTACTACATCAAAAGCACAGCATATATCATTGACATAAAAGAGACTCCAACACTTTAGAAGTCAGACATGCAACTGTTAGGCTGCCAATTGTGCAACGTGTTCGTGCTTTACCAGTCTAGTTCTTCCTTTCCCCATAGGAACCTGTAGCAAGTTTTGCTGCTCTTTGAATGCCTAGTCAATTTCTCAATTTGTTTTGTATCAAACAAAAATTTGAAAACACTCTTTCAATATAAGCATAGCTAGAAGGCAGCATGGAAAACTTATGTGCTTTCTTGCAGAGTGCAGAACTGACTGCCCCTGAGTGCTCGATACATTTCCACCACACATCTGGCCTGGTTTCAGCACACGTTGTTGGATGAGCTTGGGTAGTGGCTGATCATTTGCTACAATCTGGCACAGTTCAGATACCAGCTCTGAGACATCTTCCATTAAAAGCTCTTGGGCTTCATCCACTTGTTTGGATTCAAGTTTCTTGCCCCTGTACTTCGGATGTAGTAGATTGGCAAGAAAATGGTCTGCCGTCATTGCCTGGTCAAATGTCTTTTTGATGGCATCTGCCAATGCGAAGAGCGTCCATACACTGTTAAACTGGGGTCTGTTTCTTTAAGATTTCTTTGCATAGCTCTCATTTTGTTTTCATTGTCTGTCACAACTGCTGTGACAGTACATCTCAACTTGTCAGGTGCCTCCTTCATAGAATCTTTCGCAACTGATTCACAGTAGGCAGCTGATTTCTGGTTTGTATTTGTTTAAACTGCTGACAGGAATTACGATTTCCCCTTTACATGTACATTACTGGCAATCACTGGAGAATTGTGGACATCTTGTGTAAGTGTTGCATCATGTCCAGAAACATTTTCCTTCACGTTGTTGATTATCTTCTCATGGAGTTTTTCAAGTAACTCATTACCCAAGGCCCTGCGCGTGGGAGGTTGATATCCAGGGCGCAGCATCTCTACCATCTTCTTAAATTCAGGATGGGATGCAATGTTAAATGGAATATTGCAAGCATAAAACATCTTTGTTACTTGTTCATCTAACAGACCCTTGACTTTCAGTCTCATATTCTTTAAACTGATGCTACTGACATTATAAATTGAATAAAACAAAGTGTCAAAGCCAGTTTGGTGTAAATGACTTGAGAGGCTTAATATTCCTATTTTTGTGTAGTCTTTAGCCTTGAAAGTTGAAGTTATGAGGTATGTGTTGATGCCAGAACCACGAGGGAAAAAATATGTGTCAACAAGAATTTTCTGTTTTTCTGCAAATTGAATTGTGTCTTGTCTAAGCTTTCTGGCAGCTGTTTCTCTATTTCTAAGCAAACCTATAACCTATAAAACAGGCATGGTGTTGGACGTTAAAACAGAAAGGAAGCAACTACATCACGCCGATATGAGAACAGCCAAGAACGTTTGCCAGTTTAGTTGTTATCCGAGTGATGGCGCTGCAGTATAAATCTACAAAGTTTTTGTTAATTATACTTTTGGGGCAATATTCTCAGTGACATATTAGTGCGATGTAGTCAGGGGTCGAAATTAAGAAATTTACCCCACTCGCCAGGGGGACTTGTAGCCTTAATAGGTTACTCATCCTCATGAAAAATCACTAGTACCCTTTTTTGGTGGACATCGTCAAAATTCGACCTTTTCATGCAAATTCGTATGTTGATCTGCAATGCTCCTTAAACATAAAATGAACAAATAAATATAAATTTCATAATTGACGACGCAACGTAATAATTATTTTATTCTATCAGTACTAAATCAGATCTTGAGGTTATGGACGTTGTCAATGCCCGCATGACTCGACTATCAAGTCCTCCACAATGTCCCCAGCCAGTCTCAGTGAATGACATCTTTCAGGATTTCGGCAACTGCATTTTCATCCATGTCCGACTCATCAGAGTCATCATCAATGTCACCAATGTCAGCGATGATGTTGGGCCTCCTTGCCCTGGGCCCAGCATGGTTCTAATGATTCACTGCAGATGACGGATCAAACTGGTCCACATCAGGGGTATCCAGCAAGACTGGCATGTGCGTTCCTGAAAAGCTTACACATTTTTTGAAATGTCGCTTTTCCCAGTTGGTCCATTGTCTTGTCCGCCACACTTGACCCTGGGTTGCTCTCTGCTTTCTCTCTTAAAGACAAAACTCTCCCCAACTTCAACGTTGACGACAGCGTCATCGTCACACCGATCAGCGTCGTCGTCACGCCGGTCAGCGGCACCACCAATGCCAGCGCGAGTGGCATCGCCAGTGCCAGCAGACAAACTTTTGTATTCGATCTATGAGAATTGCTTTAGCCAGTGCGGCTGAACTTCTCGTTTCCTCTCACACGCATCGTAACTACGCCTATGTGCAACTTAATCATTGGCGCTCAGTTTTCTTTTGGGGATTTGGACCCCTTTTATGAAATTCCACTTGATTTCGAAACAAACAAATATGAAAATTGAACGAAGTGAGCCTAGCATAAAAATTAAGTAAGTTCTTTCAACTACGGTATACAATATGCACTGATGTCTAATCATGTACACATTATACTATATTATACAGATACAGGTGATATTGGTCCGAGGCTCTCACCTTGAAATAGCGTTGTTCACTTTACCCCAGATGTCCACTTTGCTAGGGACTTAACTAAGTATTTTATAATTCCCAGATTTATTCTCTAAGTACCTAATGATAGGGTTTTTAATTCCAAACATTACGCAATTTTAATTTTTATTTAAACTTCATTTTTAAGGGAGATATGACATTTTAAAGATGTTGACTATTTGTCCTTTATGTCTCACCAGTTACTACTTAAATAATTTAAGCACCAATTCTGACTACATTCTTAATTATTTTCTTTACGCATAGTCAGATTTTAGTAAAACTTGGTCTCTATGGGTTTTTATGGTGGCCAATCATCTCAGCTTATCCAAACTTAAGAAAAAAATGATATCATGCAGAATTTTGGCTTCTATGGAAACCATTATGCGACCACACCCTTCAATATAATGAAACAAGTCTCAGTTTATTACAGTAACTCCAAATGTATAAGTATCATTTGTTATGTGAACCTGTAACTGCATGGCTTTACATTAATAGCTCTAAAAAGTTAACATTTGACTTGTAATTGGATAATGTACGATTACCATGGAAACCAGAAATAGCTATATGCGTGGGCAATGCTGTGTTGCCACAAAATTGTGCCATTGTGCACAAAGTTGCTAGACCTAGCCCTCCTCAACCGATTGATGATACTATTATTGTCATTGGTGAAATAGAAAGTGTCATTGTCATTGGAATAGCTCATGACATTGACAGCCCACCGTCACAACAAGCCAGACTCAGAATCTGTCAGCTGAACCGTCGGCTACGGCTGTGTAAACTGGTGTAATTTTGTTCTCTATTATTCAACATGTATTATTTTGTTATGATGAGTATGCCAATTAGGTGTTTTATTTTAAGGATTTGTTTACAATTTGTTTTATATATATAACATTGGTTGATAGTTTTGTTTGTATTCATATGAAATAATAATTATTTTTATATGCACTAGATCATATATACGTCAGTGCATCATTTACATTTATTGCGTAGCTGTCTTGCAGGAGCAGGTCAGTAAGTGTAATGATAACTTTGTTATAAACATTGTTACATTTTTATACATAATTTGTTTTTTAATGTGTTTACACCTTGTTTGAGTTTTGATTTGCCTGGGCTGTAATTGTAAATAATGTATAACTATATATATATATATATATATATATATGTTTTATATATGGTGAGCCTGGAGAGAGGTGCAGTTGGAGTTTTGTGAGCCTCAAGGGGGGGTGCAGTTGAAGGTTTTTTTAGGTGAGCAAATGTCCACTGGGAAATTTTTTGGACTGGTAAAATTGTGATCCTGCATATTAAACTTAACTTAAAGGCATTAAATTTAAAGTATTGGCCACTGGCACTGCCTTGTCCTTGAACTTGAAGGCTTGAACCTTGGTCCCAAGCCAAGGCACAACCCTAGCTTAGCCTTAGTAAACGAAAGGAAGGTTGTGTGATTACTATGACGTCATAATACTGTTACCTAGAACTATTAGTGGCTGGGTGATTACGTATAGCCACTGCGTAATTTATACGCCTCGAATTATGATGCTTCGACCGGCAGTGACATTATCTATTATCGCCCACATTTCATTCCGACAACATGCACATCAAATAACACGACAAAACAAGCTGTGATTATATAATCATGACATGAATATAATGCATCTACCTACGTTTTTGTAAAGTGAGCTTGGAGAATCCTTAAAACGACACGCCTTAGCCTAGCCCCAGGCTTTAACAGCATTTAGGTACTGCTCTTTGCAGATATTTCTACAATCGTATTATTGGAAAATCTCGTAGAACTTTCCGAGAACTGAGACTACTGCGCGAACCGGTGGGTGTTGTGACTTGTGTTACGTCAGAAGACATCACTGATCTGCCGGTGGCATTGGGAGTTAAGGGGCTCACCCAAACAAATTTAGGTGGGGGACTGGAGATAGGATTATCCCCTTCCAATATTTAAGGAAGGTGGGTGGATCTTGGGGTTGAATTCGAGGTTTTTGGTCAGCCGGTTTAAGGGCGGATCGTGCAAATGGAGCTTTTGGCGAATCTCAAGGGGGGGTGCAAGTCAATGTTTTTGGAGAGCCTCAAGGTGGTTGTTTTGGCGAGCCTCAAGGGGGGTGCAAGTCGAGGTTTTTGGAGAGCTTCAGCCCTCCCCCCATATTACTAGATCATTCCTAGGGCCGGGCTAGCCTAGCCCTGGCCTAGGCTAGGGCCAGGCGCACGACCACGCACGACCACGCACGACCAAAATGTATGTAGTGTTGGTAACCAAGCGGGCTGTTGGTGGCACGTAGGAGATATGTGTTTGCAGCTCGCCAAATTTCAGATATGTACTTCACATTGGAGTAACAAAATTCGCAACTTTTATCATCGCTTGTGACAACTCGCCGGTTCCATTCGAATTTGGCGTGGTGGCGCTACCTGGCGGTTAACATTAAACTAAAATATTCTTGTTATTAGGTTAATCCACCGACTTATTTATGCCTGGATAGCGAGTATTAACGACCTAACCTGTTTTATTTTAATATTGAGACAGCGAAGCCCAAGCTGCAGATCTGATATCTGGATTAGGCCCACTCATTAGGCAATAAGGTTTATACATTATACCTACACTGCCTACAATGTCAGATGGTTAGTGTAGAAGGATCAATTTCAGTAATAAACTCATATTCATAATGCGTTTTGCCTAGTATATAATTAATTATACTCTTGACGTCATTGTTATGGTAATTCGTTATTTAAAGGATAATATAGTGTTATTCACTTATTGGTTAAAAGTTAATGTTGTTATGTTCTGTGTCAACGTTCGACGGCGATGTATTTGGGGATTTGACATTATGTAGATATATATGACTCTGAGAAGTTCGTTATAATACTATTATACACATTTAGGAACTACCTGTACTTGTCACACATTATATGTACAATCCAACACATCCATTGTTTCAAAAACATTTATTTTGAAAAATCAATACAAATAATACTAAATTCAACACGCTCATAATTCACAATTATTCTGTGTAACGACTAACGACAGCCAAATATGACTGCATGTCTCCATGCACCAGCACGCAACTGAAAGAAAAAAATATGTGTTAGCACATTATATATATATATATATATATCCACATATAGTAGGCCTACATGTTTACTGTTAATATTTATACCTTTCCTGTAGACAGCGTATCAGAGATTCGTGTTACTGTTCTTAGTTCACACAATAATAATATAAATTACTTTTGTGATCCACGGTAGAAACCAACGGGAAGGTAACAGTATTCTTCTACCATATGTTTTGTGAATATGCAGTATGATGTATGTCGAGACTGTGTATAGTGCCATATTCTGTCACTTTGCAGACGGGAGTTAGAAATTAAATAACACTGAAATAATTTACTAATATTGTAGTCACTATCATATGGAGTTCTTTTTTTTATCAAATTTTACAGGTTACGCACAACACCAGACTTAACGTAACAGTAGTTTAATCTAAAGGAATAACTTGATGCGAAAAATAATTATTACAACATAAATCAACTTTTGAAATGTCTGATGGTAAAAACAGCACTACGGAATGTACCAAACTACGTACATTAATATATAGGCCTATACTTTGCAAAATGTGACAGAAGATGGCTTAATGATGTGCTAAGTATGCATAAATTGTACCTGGAAAGAACTCAAAACGTTAGTTACATAACAGAGCATACTGTCACTGCCTATAGTCCTGTCACACAAACCACCATCACCATGTAATTGTATCTGGATATAAATTAAAACGTTAATGACTTAACAACAACAACACCATCATTGCCTATAGTCCTGTCACTTAAACCACCATCACCACCTAATTGTATATGGGTAGAAATTGAAAAGTTAGTGACATCATAACTTCCTAGAGTCCTGTCATATCATCACCGCCTATAGTCCTGTCACTCAAACCATCACCACCCCACTATCACCACCTAATTGTACATGGATAGAAATTAAAACGTTAGTGACATAACAAAGCAACACCAACACCGTGTATAGTCCTGTCACTCAAACCACCATCACCACCTAATTGTATCTGGCAATTAAAACACTAGTGACATAAAAAAGCAACATCATCGCCGCCTCTACTCCTGTCACTTAAACTACCATTAGCCACCATCACCACCTAATTGTGTCTGGGTAGAAATAAAAATGTTAGTCACACCATCACGTCCTGTTGTCCTGTCATCCAGACCACCGTCACCACTTAATTGTATATGGATAGGAATTTATATGTTAGTGACATAACAAAGCAACACCATCACTGACTATAGTCCTGTCATTCAGACCACCATCGCCACCTAAATGTATCTGGATAGAAATCAAAATGTTAACGACATAATAAAGCAACACTTTCTCTGCCTATAGTACTGGCCCTCAAACAAACATCACTGTGAATAGTACATAAACCACCATCCCCCCAGTCAGCCCCACCTAAGTAGAAAGCTTCATGGGAGAAATGATGTTGTGTAACTTTAACACATTTAGACAAACAGTGAGATTTGACATGGTATGTGTATGTGCTGGACTAACGTGAAAATCCACCTGCTCACATTCTATATTGCTGCAGTACCTGATAGTAACATAAATGGCATGCTAATTGGTAGTGGCTAAAACCATGTCCCGCACTTGCAGGCAACTACCTCGAGGTCCAAAAGGAATTGGGAACTATCTATATGTATATAATGTTCTGGTCACTAAGATTAATTTATATTCTTTTCCTTTTTGGGATACTTGAAGTCTTGGCACACCTCTTTCTCTTCACCTGACCTGGCTTTTTCCCACCATTAGGTCCTGTCACTGCCAATTTGCCGTCAGTTGATATGACAGTTCTGGAATCTATCATCCAAATGAAACGAATAAATTTCTTGAAATGATTATCCCTTTTCTCCTTGGGAAGGCACGACCACACATCAATAGGCACATAAAATTTGGTAAATGGTGGGCACAGGATATAGTCTCCCTGGCCTGCCAAACATCTTTTCAGATCCTGGTATTGAGTCCGCACAACATCGTAAAGTTTTAACACCAGGGTGGTCAACGGTTGTCCCTTCCAATTGACAGCATGCTTCAGCATGGCATTCAGACTATCACAATTATTGTTAGTCCAGTTTACAAGAGGGGTCACACCTACTGCTTTAGCCTGGGTTATGAAGTTGGAATGAAGAAGAGAGACAACCCTATCTTGAAAATATGTGTTAAAGGATGGTGCAGCAATATTGATTAAATCCTCTGTCTTCTTTAATGCGTGGTCAAATGTGACATCCTCATCAGCACTTGTGATGCCACTCGGCCCAAATATTGAGGTGATGATAGATGAACGGTCTTTATGGCACACATCAGTCTTGTCTTTTAGGTAGGCGTCTACATTCTGTTTCAGGTGCCGGGTGCAACTGAGTAGGTTAGAATCCGGAAAAGCTGCTTGCATGGCTTGCTTCATTGCCTTCTCATCATCTGTGCCAAAGATGGGATGTGATGGTGTCCCTCGTAGCTTACCAGCAAGGTGGCTGAAGAAACTGTTATAACTTAAAAAGTCACTGTTGCCGTGTAAATAAAATGGGCCAAGGGCGATAGTCGGGCGGCGTAACCTAAATAAATAAAGCAGCCTAACGTAACGTAATTGATTGTATTTAAATTAGGTCACTACCGGTAATGTTAGCGTTCGTGTCAGGATAAATAGTTGGCTGTGTAATTGAAATTTGTAACCTAAAGTGTGCTGTAGTACACAGGAAAAAGTCTTTATAAAGACTAAGTTAGTTAAGTTATTAAATAAATTCTGATCGGGATATGGCGCCTTGCAAGCGGCAAGTCAAGGCAAAGCGACACTTGGTGTGCGATCACTGCCACAGCTGGGTAGATTTTGCATTGTCCGGCTGTGGGAAGTCATGGGCAGAAACCATGGAGGAAGGATTCACCTTTCAGTGCATTGGGTGTTGGAAGGTGGAGTGTCTGCAGAAGGAGATAGTTAGGTTGACAGATATTGTGAAGGGAATGGAGATGGGAATTAGCAAGGAGGCAGGTCGAATGGAGAGAGGCGACAGGGAGAGAGGTGAGAATACTGCAAGAATGAAGGAGAATAGCAGTGGCAAGAAAACTGAGGAAAGGAGATTGAGAGGAGGGAAGGTGATTGGAGGGGAAGAAATTGGAAAATCGACAACAGAAAACGTGACAAGCGTGAAGGTGACAGGGAAGAAAGTGACCGTAGAGAAGGAGGGAGGGAAGATGGGAAGGGAGAGGAGAGAGGAAAACGAGATGGAACGAACGAAGAAGGGACGAAAGAAAGTGAGAGAAAATGTGATAGAAGAGAAGTCGATAAAAGGGAAGGTGACAAGAGAAAAAGCGACAGGAAAGGATGGATCGGAAGAGAATGTGACAGGAGAGAAGACGACAGGGGGAAAGACAACAGATTGAGGGGGCAATGAGGAAAGAGAGGGTGTTTATGGGCGACTCCATTATGAGAAAGACGGACAAGGCACTGAGCGAGGGGAAGGACATCGTTGTTTGTTTTCCGGGGGCTAGGATTGAACATGTAACTGACAGGGTAGAGAAGGTATTGGGACATGACAAGGGGGGGGTCTATACTGGTACATGTAGGAACAAATAATGCAGACAGGGAGGGAACAACTGCGATAGTACAGAAGTATAGACAGTTAGTGAGGAAGCTAAAGAAGACGAGAGTTGAACAGGTTATTCTGTCAGGAATTTTGCCAGTAATGGGAGGAAGGGGGGCAACGTATAGAAACTGTAAGAGGATGGCGATCAACGCACTAGTTGAGCAGATGTGTGACGAAGACGGGGTGGGATTCACATATTTATGGGGATACTTTGTTGGGAGGGAAGATATGTACATGAGAGATGGCCTCCATCTTAGTGGAAAGGGGCAGCAGTTTTCTCAGAGAACCTGCTGCGATCTGTTGACAGTGGGACAGGTTGTATCTATTTAAACTAGATTCGCAGGAGGGACTCACAGAAAAGCCTAAAAATGGAGGCATAGACAAAGACAGCACAAATAAATCAGCAAATAACAGTCTGGAAAACTCTTCTGAAGCTGTATATAAATGTGTTTGTTTAAATGCAAGGAGTATAATAAACATAAGAAATGAACTAAACATTATGGTAGAAGATATTGACCCTCATATAATAGGTATAACCGAATCCTGGACCACCACCGATATATCAGATGCTGAATTGGGACTGACAGGATATGTAATGTTTAGAAAAGATAGAATAGGAAGAAAGGGAGGTGGAGTTATTTTATATATTAAAGAATCTATTCAGGCTTATGAAATAAAATTAGAAAGAGAAGCAGATTGCGAAGAAGCTGTTTGGTGTAACATAGTTACAGGAAACTCAACGTTAACAGTTGGGTTAGTTTATCGAAGTCCAAACATAAGCATAGAAGAGAATGAAAAAATACAAAACGCTATAAGGGAAGTAAGCAAACGGGACTGTATTATTATGGGGGATTTTAACCACGGGCATATACAATGG
Source organism: Paraescarpia echinospica (assembly GCA_020002185.1). Classification (NCBI taxonomy): domain Eukaryota; kingdom Metazoa; phylum Annelida; class Polychaeta; order Sabellida; family Siboglinidae; genus Paraescarpia; species Paraescarpia echinospica. The sequence goes on along the minus strand of CM034533.1, from coordinate 2,092,736 downwards.
AAATCTCTACAGAGTATGGGGAGTGAGGACCACAAGTTTTTAGTTTTAGTTCAAGATACATTCCTTTCTCAACATGTGCTAGAACCAACCAGGGGTGAGAATGTGTTAGACATAGTTTTGTCCTCACAGAATGAATTAGTTGACAATGTCAAGATATGTGAGCCACTGGGGAGTAGCGATCACAACCAGAATGCTGGAATATATTAAAGAGTGAACTTAAGTGCATAGTCGATAAATTTGTACCCTTCAAAAAACAAGGAAAACGGTCCAAAAAGAAACACTTATCGAAAGAAGCCATTAGAAAAATTAAGTATAAACAAATGATGTGGAAGTCATATAGATGTACTGGAAATGATGAAGTCTACAACAGTTATAAAGAAGCACTTAACCAAGCTACAGCTGAAATTAGAAATTCAAAGAGAAGCTTGAACAACAATTAGCTAGTAATATAAAACATGACAGCAAGAGTTTTTATGCGTATGTTCGAAGCAAACAGAAAGTTCGAGATAAGGTCGGTCCTCTAGAAGATAGTGCTAGAAATATAATATCAGAGGGATTCTTAATGGCAGAAGACCTGAATAAGTACTTTAGTTCAGTGTTTACCAGGGAAGATATTAGTTCACTGCCAGTACCAGAGGCTAAGTTCAAGGGGGCAGATTCAGACTATTTAGGACAATTAATTGTAACCCCGGAAATGGTAGCTAAGAAAATAAGGGCTATGAAGGATAATAAATCACCTGGAGTGGATGGTATTCCACCCAAACTACTATTGGAAATTGTAGAACAAATTAGCATACCGCTTGCAACAGTTTTCAACTTGTCATTAGAAGAGGGAGTGGTTCCTTTAGAATGGAAAGAAGCAAACATTATACCGTTATTCAAAAAAGGTTCGAGAAACAAGTCAGAGAACTACAGACCAGTGAGTTTAACATCAGTGACTTGTAAATTATTAGAAAGACTAATTAAAGATCACATGGTGGATTTTCTTGTTAAACAAAACTTGATTAACCCATCTCAACATGGTTTTTTTAAAGCGAGGTCATGCTTAACAAATATGTTATGTTTTTTGGAAGACATCACTAAGTGGGTAGATGAGGGATCACCAGTAGATATCGTCTACTTAGATTTTCAAAAAGGTTTCGACAAAGTACCACATCAAAGATTACTGCTTAAACTAAAGGCCAATGGCATAGGAAATGGTATAATAAACTGGATAGAACAATGGCTGATTCACAGAAGACAACGTGTAGTAGTTGATGGGGAGGCTTCAAACTGGAAATCGGTATTGAGTGGGGTACCACAGGGATCAGTATTAGGACCTATATTATTCTTAATATATATCAACGATTTGGATGATGAAATAACAAGCAAGGTGTTGAAATTTGCGGATGATACAAAAGTGTTTAGAAGGATTAAAAGTGATGGAGATAGACAGCATTTACAAGATGATCTTGACAGGTTGATCAAATGGTCTGAAAAGTGGCAAATGCTGTTCAATTTTGGGAAATGTAAATGCCTCCACACAGGACGTGGGAACGAAGAGGTAGAGTATACAATGGGGGGTACTGTACTAAGTACTACTGAAAAAGAAAAGGACTTAGGGTTAACCATTAGTGCTGATATGAAGGTTTCAGAGCAGTGCGGAATTGCAGCTTCAAAGGGAAATCAAATCCTTGGATTAATTAGGCGAAACATAACGTATAAGGAAAAAGAGCTAATAATACCGCTGTACAAAACAATAGTTAGGCCTCATTTAGAATATTGTATTCAAGCGTGGAGGCCATATCGCAGGAAGGACATAGATATGCTAGAAAGAGTGCAGAGGAGAGCAACTAAAATGATACAAAAACTGAGGGATCTTAGTTACGAAATACGCCTAAAAAATGCGGTTTAACAACACTAGAGACAAGGAGATTGAGAGGAGATCAGATAGAAGTGTTTAAAATATTGAAGGGTTATGAAAATATTGATAGAAATATTTTTTTCTCAGTTAAGAAAGATAGAAGGACTAGAGGACATGAACTTACATTGGCAAAGGAGCAGAGTAGATTGGATATAAGAAAGTTTTCATTTTCACAAAGGACTGTAAATGAATGGAACAGATTACCTGCTGATTGTGTGGGTGCTAGTAGCGTGAATATGTTTAAAAATAAAATCGACACGTACCTCAGACGGGCGGGATACACATAAATAAAAGGGTCGGACTCTCGATAAGCCAAAGGGCTTCCTTGTCCACCTGCCACCTAGAGTTAATTCTCTGGATGGCAATCTTGTTAAATCTTGTTAAATCTGAAACCACACCCGCCATACAGAGAAGGAACGTTGATGGCATTATGCCCAACTTGGACTGTAACAGAAGCTTCACTGAGGATAGCCTCGATTATCCAGGCGCCGTGAGGTGGCAACACATTTTCGCTCCTCACTACGGCCTGGAATATTAAAAGCGATATGGCGGGAAGTATATATACTGTATAACTAAATGTTAATAAACGTCGTACGTCGTCGTTTCGTGTTTTGATGCTGTTCCGACCGATATTCCTGTAGGTTGGTTGCTAGTCTTGCCTGTTTCAATAATAAATGTTGGGTTATTACGTGCCACCACATTTGATAGTCACAGTTGATCCTATCAGAAGGCACGCACGTACGCACGCACGCAAGTCTGTAATATTGCGTTTTTTGTGACGTAACGCATTGTTTTGTGGCCTAGTGAATTGGAGCAACGTAGAGTAAACGAATGAACCCAAAGTTCGACACGGCAGCACAGGATTCGAACCTCGTTCTTTCAATTGAGAGTCCGCGGTGCTGTACCCACTGCGTCTGCGCTTCATACAGTTCCAAAAATGAAGTCTAACTATATATATATCTATCAACCCCTGGTTGCCAGCATGTGTAGACCCTATTCCGTGCGGTCTTGAAGGAATCTTGCGTAAAAAGTCAGTGTAGGCCTGTGTTGTCTAGGATGTCGACTGAACTGCAGTTTCGCGGTCTAGTTAAGACTTCAGTTGGCAGTTTGCGGTAAGGAATAAACCGTCAATTCAACAGCTTAAATAGCTAACTTTCTAGAACGAGCTTTTTATACAATCCGTTATACGGATTGTATCGTCTGTCCCTACTCGATTGTCGAAATCTCATAAATCAACTGAACATCTTTGCCAATGAATTGTAATCACGTTTTACTAAAACACGTACATATTTCAACAAAGGAAACTTGAAAGTTTAACGCCAATAGACTAGCAGACAATCCCAGACTGTAACACCGTCGCACTTCATTGCATTGCTGATTTGTTGACAGCCTCCGATGAAGGTCCTGGTGCTCTATACTATAATCATGAACGCACGCACGCACGCATGTGCGTTGATTGTGTAAGCAGTGGATGGAGCTTAATGCTACGCACACACCAACCGACTAATAATTCGAGTTGCGTTGCCAGTCGGCGCAAAAAGCTGTCGGTGCTAAACGCCAATTAGTTCCGCCGACTAGCAAAGTCAGGTGGAAATTAGGTTTATTTGTGGCGCCTGTTTTAAGAACAAGCGAAAAAAATGATGATGGTCAATGGCAATAGGATAACAAATAATCTGTCACTTTCTGAAACGTTGGTTACGCGCCAGGTCAGTAAAATATGAAATTAAAAAATGAAAGCAGGTGGCCCGAAATGGTTTGAAAACTCAAAAAAGACGCCGGGCTTAACCTTGACTTGTATTGTGGACTATCACATGATCGCGCTATGATTTCTTATTGGCCAAGTTACCGCCGACCATCGTGTTATGACAAAAAACCTGCACGCACCAGCCGTTTCGTCATCGGATATGCGCCGACTTGTTACCGGATACCTCCTTATCTAACGCTGACTGCCGATTGACGCCGACCGCCGATTCAACATTCGAATCGGCGTTAGTTGGCGCTATAAGGCCGACCGTCGGGCTTAAATTCGGCACACACCAACCGACTGCCGTCGGCCGACGGTTTTTACGCCGACTAGTCGGTTGGTGTGTGCCGAAAATCGGCTGGTGTGTGCCTAGCATAAGCGGCACGGAAAACAACTGTCTCTGTATTGGCTTCATTCAACACCACCCGTTGGTTGATCACCCACCGTTTTACGTTCACCATACTCGATTCTTCCGATAGCACTCTCTACAGGTTACTCACCAGGTTGGTAACGAGGGGATTCCGCGTAGATTTGCGTATCGTCAGCGTACATACGTGTGATATTTAAAGATGTACTGGGCGAATATGGCGCTGGTTGGCTGTGGCATACCATAACCGAGCTGTTGTTGACGAGATATGGCATAAATTTTAATCACCATCGAACTGTTGGACAGGTAAGACGTCAGCCAAGCAAGTATCGGGCCTCATATGCCGATCGAATGCATCTGCTGCAGTAGCATGATGTTGTCGAGGGGGTTGAATGCCCCAGAGAGGTCGAGTAAAACAAAAATACAATTCCATTGTTACTTGTTATTTTATACCGTGTTATTTGTAGAAAATATATGATCTAAACACTATTATAGATCACTTGCACAGTTCAGTTTGCTAACTGACACAGCCATTGTTTTGTAAACAATATCACCTGCTTTCTTTGTGCTTTTTTCACGGGAAAATAAATGACTGGAAACGAAGACCTGATTGTGAACTCTCCAAACAGCGACTCGTTTCCGGTCGCGAACTCCTTCCAACTTTATTCGCACTCTTGGAAGAAGCTCGCGACGGGAAGAGAGTCTCTGCTTAGAGATTGCTGATTGTGTAATAAATATAAAGAATTGACGTCAAACTGTGCAGCAGGTCCTTGCAAATGGGGAATAGAGGCTTGCGCTTATAAAGGACAGTTCAATACCCGCCTTTTGTGGATTTGTTTCGGGGAAGACCACTTCGTTCTTGCGTGGTGATATGAATAGCACTGGTAGAAATTGCTCACTTATTAGCTCCGGCTGATGAGAAATGTTTAAATGTGTCGAAACGTTATCTGGCTCATAACACTTTCGTGGTATTAACAAACCGTGTGTTATTCCTTAAAGGCACACATCTTAGGAATATATGATAAGACATTGTGTTATGGAGATACACAGAGAAGAATCTTCGGCGCTATTTTGGATTCAGGGGTAAACCCGGGGTTTATTCTTGGGGACATTAGTATGTCACTCTAGTTCACAACAGTGGCCTGTGGTGAATCAAATCAGCTTTTTGTATTGACCTATTATCTCCCATGGTAAGTTAACCTAACATTGGACTATATATCATTTGCTTGCAGACTCTGTAAGCTGAGTCAGAACTGTATGCGAGTCAATGATATGTACATATGACATGTTACCCTGGTTCGTTACGAGCATGTTGTACTAGTTCATTGGATTCGAAGTGAACTTCATCGGTGAAACAATGTCAGTCTTCTTCAATTCCTTGTTGTCGGACGCCATCGAGATCCTGTCCTACTTCGTCGTGATCCCCATCATGAAGAGACTCGGTCAACGTTGGACCACTGCTGGTTCTCTTCTGGTCGCTACTCTGGCGTGCTTCATCTGCACTACACCGCTCGATAAGTCAGGTTCGATGGCTCTTATCATCATATGTATTTTCCGGTGTGTTAGTCACTAAGAGTCACTCACTGTTCCTTTCAGGTTTCTACACGGCTCTGGTGGTCTTTGATATCGTGGTGTGTTGGTAACCAAGAGGCATTCCCTGGTCCTTTAGGTCTCTACACGGCTCTGTGTGTCTGGAGTATCGTGGTGTGTTGGTTACTAAGAGTCATTCACTGGTCCTTTCCAATGCATACACCGTTCTGGTTGTCTGGAGTATCGTGGTGTATTGGTTACTAAGAGTCATTCACTGGTCCTGTCAAATGCATACACGGCTTTGGTTGTATTGAGTATCGTGACGTGTTGGTTACTAAGAGTCATTCACTGGTCCTGTCAAGTGCATACACGGCTCTGGTTGTATTGAGTATCGTGACGTGTTGGTTACAAAGAGTCGTTCACTGGTCCTGTCAAGTGCATACACGGCTCTGGTTGTATTGAGTAACGTGACGTGTTGGTTACTAAGAGTCACTCACTGGTCCTGTCAAGTGCATACACGGCTCTGGTTGTATTGAGTATCGTGACGTGTTGGTTACTAAGAGTCACTCACTGGTCCTGTCAAGTGCATACACGGCTCTGGTTGTATTGAGTATCGTGACGTGTTGGTTACTAAGAGTCACTCACTGGTCCTGTCAAGTGCATACACGGCTCTGGTTGTATTGAGTATCGTGACGTGTTGGTTACTAAGAGTCACTCACTGGTCCTGTCAAGTGCATACACGGCTCTGGTTGTATTGAGTATCGTGACGTGTTGGTTACTAAGAGTCACTCACTGGTCCTGTCAAGTGCATACACGGCTCTGGTTGTATTGAGTATCGTGACGTGTTGGTTACTAAGAGTCACTCACTGGTCCTGTCAAGTGCATACACGGCTCTGGTTGTATTGAGTATCGTGACGTGTTGGTTACTAAGAGTCACTCACTGGTCCTGTCAAGTGCATACACGGCTCTGGTTGTATTGAGTATCGTGACGTGTTGGTTACTAAGAGTCACTCACTGGTCCTGTCAAGTGCATAAACGGCTCTGGTTGTCTTGAGTATCGTGGTGTATTGGTTACTAAGAGTCATTCACCGGTCCTTTCAAGTGCGTACACGGTTCTGGTTGTCTTGAATATCGTGGTGTATTGGTTACTAACTCATTCACTGGTCCTTTCAAGTGCATACGCGGCTCTGATTGTCTTGAGTATCGTGGTGTATTGGTTATTAAGAGCCATTCACTGGTCCTGTCAAGTACATTCACGGCTCTGGTTGTCTTGAGTATCGTGGTGTGTTGGTTATTAAGAGTTATTCACTGGTCCTGTCAAGAACATTCACGGCTTTGGTTGTCTTCAGCGTGTACGGCAAGTGATGCATGTTCTTATTGTTCGTTGTTATTCTTCATCTTCTTAATTTTCTTCTTTTTCATCATCAACTTCTTCATCATCTTCTTCTTCCCCTTTACCATCCCCTACTTTGTTTAATCATCTCCGCAAATCGTCTATCTACTGGGATCGTGAGGGAGACGTGTATAATTGTGTTCAGTAGCCTATGGTCAGTCGCACGTTCATACTCACACCATGCACACGTAGGACAGTAATTCAGTCGTTGGATTGGTTTGTTATTGTAATTGTTGTTGATTGTTGCAACTAACGTCTGATGTTGTACAACAATCTCGTTAAATACAACGTTGTACAACAATCTCGTTAAATACAACGTTGTACAACAATCTCGTTAAATACAACGTTGTACAACAATCTCGTTAAATACAACGTTGCTGACAAATATTTATGTATCTTTGACAGGACATCTGTTGGTCGCCGCAACTATTCCTGCTGTACGGGTTCGTTTCCCACCCGCCTTAACCACCCTCTTCCTTCCTTAAACCTGATAAAAAAACCTTTCCGGGCACATTGGAGGATGACAAAACGTTCCGAAGGTTGGTAATCATGTGAACCCTACACAGTTGACCAGTTACTCACTCCCATACAATACTCCTTGGTGAATTATACACCCGGAGACCGTCTCACTAAGACAATTGAGCTCATAAGAAAACCTATCATTAAAAAAAATCCGTTGTCAAATTTAAAGAGTTTTTTCAAAATACAAAAATCCGCCGCCGTATCCTCGATGACGTTATTTCCGTGATATTAAACAGCAAAATGGGCTAATGAGCTGATTAGAATGTTATTGTTAATGAAATGGTGTATTTATTGATTGCATTAGTGAAGTTGCGACTGTGTTTGATTAGTTTATAAATAAGTCACCACCGATTCTTACAGTATCTTCATGATCAGGTTGTTAATTAAATTATTGTGTACCTACTTATACGTGTAATGACTGTTTACGTGCACGAATCATAAGTGCTTAGAAGATAATGGATAGAAATTAATGTATAAATTAGATACATAAGAGCGACACCGACAACACTTTGTGTGAAGATGACCTCTAGATGGCGCCACAGAAACCACCGACATGTATCGCCATCTGGTGGATTAATACAGGCAAGTGCGGCAGAAACTGCCATTACAGAGATTATATTTTGAAGTCACCCCAGTTGATATACAATACCAATTTGACAATCACGACGCAAACCATTGTCATGCAAGACAGAAGGTGCCACATCTATCTGAATGGTTGCAGAAATCCGTAGAACCAGGAACGAATCCGTATGAATAAAGGCCCGTCGGCTGGGGTGTGACGGGTGCGTATGCACTTGTCTCTGATGTGACAAAAGAGTTCCACAGTAGGGAAAAGAGTCCCACTCGAGGTCTCAATGAGGTGCAGTTGTAAATCTAAAAGGCAGTGGAGGTCTCAAGGGAATGTGGTTGGAGGTCTCAAGGGGATGCAGTTGGAGGTCTCAAAGGGATGTGGTTGGAGGTCTCAAGGGGGTGTAGTTGGAGGTCTCAAGGGGATGTGGTTGGAGGTATCAAGGGGATGTTGTTGGAGGTCTCAAGGGGATGTTGTTGGAGGTCTCAAGGGGATGTAGTTGGAGGTCTCAAGGGGATGCAGTTGGAGGTCTCAAGGGGATGTTGTTGGAGGTCTCAAGGGGATGTAGTTGGAGGTCTCAAGGGGATGTGGTTGGAGGTCTCAAGGGGATGTAGTTGGAGGTCTCAAGGGGGTGCAGTTGGAGGTCTTAAGGGGGTGCAGTTGGAGGTCTCAAGGGGATGTAGTTGGAGGTCTCAAGGGGGTGCAGTTGGAGGTCTTAAGGGGATGCAGTTGGAGGTCTCAAGGGGATACGGTTGGAGGTCTCAAGGGGGTGTAGCTGGAGGTCTCAAGGGGGTGTAGTTGGAGGTCTCAAGGGGATGTGGTTGGAGGTCTCAATGGACGTAGTTGGAGGTCTCAAGGGGGTGCAGTTGGAGGTCTCAAGGGGATGTAGTTGGAGGTCTCAAGGGGATGCAGTTGGAGGTCTCAAGGGGATGTGGTTGGAGGTATCAAGGGACGTAGTTGGAGGTCTCAAGTGGATGCAGTTGGATGTCTCAAGGGGGAGCTGTTGGAGGTCTCAAAGGACGTAGTTGTAGGTCGCAAGGGGGTGCAGTTGGAGGTCTCAATGGGGATATTGTTGGAGGTCTCAAGGGAATGTAGTTGCAGGTCTCAAGGGGGTGCAGTTGGAGGTCTCAAGGGGGTGTAATTGGAGGTCTCAATGGGATGTAGTTGGAGGTCTCAAAGGGGTGTAGTTGGATGTCTCATGGGGATGTAGTTGGAGGTCTCAAGGGGGTGCAGTTGGAGGTCTCAGGGGGTGTAGTTGGAGGTCTCAAGGGGATGTAGTTGGAGAGGGCTCAAGGGGATGTAGTTGGAGGTCTCAGGGGGGTGTAATTGGAGGTCTCAAGGGGGTGTGGTTGGAGGTCTCAAGGGGATGTGGTTGGAGGTCTGAAGGGACGTAGTTGGAGGTCTCAAGGGGAAGCAGTTGGTTGTCTCAAGGGAATGTAGTTGGAGGTCTCAAGGGGGTGCCGTTGGAGGTCTCAAGGGGGTGTAGTTGGAGGACTCAAGAGGATGTAGTTGGAGGTCTCAAGAGGGTGTAATTGGAGGTATCAAGGGGATGTAGTTGGAGGTCTCAAGGGGATGCAGTTGGAGGTCTCAGGGGGTGTAGTTGGAGGTCTCAAGGGGATGTAGTTGGAGGTCTCAAGGGGGAGTAGTTGGAGGTCTCAAGGGGGTGCAGTTGGAGGTCTCAAGGGGGTGCAGTTGTAGGTCTCAGGGGGTGTAGTTGGAGGTCTCAAGGGGGTGTAGTTGGAGGTCTCAAGGGGATGTAGTTGGAGGTCTCAAGGGGATGTGGTAGGAGGTCTCAAGGGACGTAGTTGGAGGTCTTAAGGGGAAGCAGTTGGATGTCTCAAGGGGATATAATTGGAGGTCTCAAAGGGGTGTAGTTGGAGGTCTCAAGGGGGTGCAGTTGGAGGTCTCAAGGGGTGTAGCTGGAGGTCTCAAGGGGATGTAGTTGGACGTCTCAAGGGGGTGTAGTTGGAGGTCTCAAGGGATGTGGTTGGAGGTCTCAAGGGGATGTAGTTGGAGGTATCAAGGGGGTGTAGTTGGAGGTCTCAAGGGATGTAGTTGGAGGTCTCAAGGGATGTGGTTGGAGGTCTCAAATGACGTAGTTGGAGGTCTCAAGGGATGCAGTTGGAGGTCTCAATGGGATGTAGTTGGAGGTCTCAAGGGGATGTGGTTGGAGGTCTCAAGGGGGTGTAGTTGGAGGTCTCAAGGGAATGTGGTTGGAGGTCTCAAGGGGATGTTGTTGGAGGTCTCAAGGGGATGTTGTTGGAGGTCTCAAGGGGATGTAGCTGGAGGTCTCAAGGGGATGCAGTTGGAGGTCTCAATGGGATGTTGTTGGAGGTCTCAAGGGGATGTAGTTGGAGGTCTCAAGGGGATGTGGTTGGTGGTCTCAAGGGGATGTTGTTGGAGGTCTCAAGGGGGTGCAGTTGGATGTCTCAAGGGGATGTAGTTGGAGGTCTCAAGGGGGTGCAGTTGGAGGTCTTAAGGGGATGTAGTTGGAGGTCTCAGGGGATGTGGTTGGAGGTATCAAGGGGGTGTAGCTGGAGGTCTCAAGGGGGTGTAGTTGGAGGTCTCAAAGGGATGTGGTTGGAGGTCTCAATGGACGTAGTTGGAGGTCTCAAGGGGGGTGCTGTTGGAGGTCTCAAGGGGATGTAGTTGGAGGTCTCAAGGGGATGAGTTTTTTGGAGGTCTCAAGGGACGTAGTTGGAGGTCTCAAGGGGATGCAGTTGGATGTATCAAGGGGGAGCTGTTGGAGGTCTCAAAGGCCGTTGTTGTAGGTCTCAAGGGGATGCAGTTGGAGGTCCCAAGGAGATATAGTTGGAGGTCTCAGGGGTGTGTAGTTGGGGGTCTCAAGGGGATGTAGTTGGAGGTCTCAAGGGTATGTAGTTGGAGGTCTCAAGGGTGTGTAGTTGGAGGTCTCAAGGGGATGTAGTTGGAGGTCTCAAAGGGGTGTAGTTGGAGGTCTCAAGGGGATGCAGTTGGAGGTCTCAACGGGATACAGTTGGAAGTCTCGAGGGGGTGCAGTTGGAGGTCTCAAGGGGATGCAGTTGGAGGTCTCAAGCGGATACAGTTGGAGGTCTCAACGGAGTGCAGTTGGAGGTCTCAAGGGGATACAGTTGGAGGTCTCAACGGAGTGCAGTTGGAGGTCTCAAGGGGATACAGTTGGACGTCTCAACGGAGTGCAGTTGGAGGTCTCAAGGGGATATAGTTGGACCTCCAACTGCACCTCATTGAGACCCCCAACTCTTGAAGGTCTCAAGGAAGTGCAGTTGGATGTTTTGGGGAGCCCCAGGGGAATATAATTTGAGGTTTTGTTATAGCCTAAGTAGGTGCAGATGGTGGGCTCAGCGGCTGTTTGAGGGTTTTAGAGAACCTCTGAGCGGATGCAGTTTAAGGTATCAAGAGACTTCCTCCTTGTCCCCTGCTGCTATACAGCGGTGAAGGTAAGGTACACAATTAATAGTGGAACTAATAATTATGTTCTTTTTCTTCAGAGTTTCCCATCAGCAACCCTATCTATCCATCTTTCGTCCTCCCCGATATTCTCATATCCCTCCTCATTCAGTCGTCCCATCTCAACTATGACCTTCCCCTTTTCTGCGTCATTGATATTGTTCAGCCTCTTTTCCTTTGCTAGTTTTCCTGCATCCATCATTACCAAATGGCCTGCATATCTCACCCGACTTCTCATATGTATTTCCGTTAGGCTGCATTGCATTGGAACCTCTTTCTCCATGTCGTTCATCATTCCCCACCCTCTTTGTTTCCCCTTAACCTTTCTCCAACACCCGGTCCTGCTTGTATCTGACGTCGCTAAATGTATCCTTAAATGCCCATCCTCTGTTACAAATTTTCAAGATTCACAAAGCTATCCACTTGCTGGTCTCCTTCCAATCCACAATGATGTTCAACTCCACTCTCTACTGTCCAACTCGGATCCCTTCTGTCTTCTGGATAGTGCAGGTTTTTTTGGTTCGTGCTGACCAACAATACTTTAAAGGGTATTTTGTTAGGGTGATGAAAACGATGTGTATATTTATTCGTATTTATTAAGAACATCTCTCTTACAAAGTTCATCATTTCAAAAAATCACTTGTCTGCACTGATAAGGAACTAATTACATTACTGTACAACATTTGTCGTGTTCTGTGTCTAACGGTAGTGCCACCCTACAATACCACATCCCTTCCTGTCTCATGAATATGGATTACACAAACAGCCCTGTATACGATTGACAATACTCCCTATCACAACCATAGCAAAACGTATCAAAAATAAGTCATGAAATGCCACGTTTTATGTATTGATATACAGTGTCCTTTTGCCAATTTTTTTACAAAAACCTAACTAAAGTCAGTGAGATATGATTATTGACATATTCTGACCTGAAGCGCGTACTTTCATCCCGACTCGTTGGATGATCTATTTGTTGTTTACAGTTCTAGGCGTTGACAATTAGGCTCGTGTGGCGAGTAAGTCTTTATATTTAATAATAGTATTGTTGCTGTTGATTGTGTGCGTGCGTGTGTGCATGCATATGTGCGCGTGCGTGCGTCCGTGCGTATGTGTGTTGTTGTTGTTGTTATCGTCGTGGTATTAAATTGAGCATCCATTGTGTAAAAACATCAACGGATGACGTTGTCGCTCAAGTCTTTTGCTTTCGCCGTCTCAAACACTCGATGACTTTATACATATAACATTAAACATGCATATTATTTGGACCTAACCCAGTTGCGCGTAAGCTATGTACTGGGATACAAATTAATTTAGCAGTCATTAAGGGCTTACTTTGCTAACATATGCAATCGAGCGCTGTGTACAAATACATCCTCGCATACACACACTTTGGGCATGCACACGCTCATACATATTCACTGGGTACGCCAGCATGTACGTATAGTCGCATACTCAAATACAAACGCTTGCATAGACATACGTACGCACGCACGTACGCACGCACGCACGCACACACAATAATAAAAATGTAGCTACCGATCAGCGACGACGTTCGGTGTTCGCGGGCCCTACTATGACATTCAGTTAAAATGAAATGTAAAATTTATCCCTTTCTTAATCCAACATACTGGCCTTCGCACATAACAATGTCATCGTTTTCACGTTTTGTCTAGCGATGTGTAGTAAATAACATACATAATTTGTTACGAGGTGTGTAATGATATCAACAACGCCGACGTCCATCAGTACACTTAGTAAACTTCCTTTAGAACAAAACGTGACGGACGGCAACTTACGTATAGCATCGCAATGTCGCATCATACAAGAACATGTTTTGGGGCGCCATGTATGTCCATAGTCTGGGCTTCTTCGCCAAGATTACCCGGTGTCAAACACAGCGTCATGGCTTCCTCGAGTCCACACGGGTGCTACGCGAAACGTGACACGTGACACACAACGAGCGGATCCATCCGGGTTCTACGCGACACTTGACGTGCGCTCGTGGATAATCAGGCCACAAGAACGTAGTTTCAATGACAAATGCGTGTCACAAGATTATGTTATGTCCACGTTCAGTCTTTGTCTGCACACCAACTCCAGTCTCTGGCCAGAGCAACGTGTAGCATCAGGTATCGGCATGGTGGTTGTGTATTTCAGTCTGTAGAAACAACTAAATTATGATATAGAATCGTGGCTTTCTTTTACTTTTCACCAGCAGAGTCGCGTCGAAGTCATCAACAAAACATATTGGTAGGCGTAAGCAGAAAGGTCGACGATTTATGTATAGAACAGGACCGTTGTTCGTGAAGAGTCCAACGGCCAGTGTTGGTTTAGCTGTCGACATAAATGAAAGGGCATTCAGTAGAGTTAGGACATGATCGATTTATGGGATCAACGCTAAAGTGATTGTTCGGTTCACTTCTTACATACATCGCTCTCTTTCTAAGTGGCCTGCCTCGGCACATTACACGTCCAGTATGAGGCGTCACCTTCCTTGCGTTACGACTATATTATATCACTTGGGTGCGCCGTCTACACCCCGCGAGCCACCACCGATCACGACCCGACAACCCACGCCACTACAACACCGACAGCTCCCAACACAGCCGCCGCCGTGCTGCCGGCAATGTCCGCCCCGCTCCCCATCCCCGCCGACGCTGCCGTCGCGAACCTCCACGGATTCGGCACCGTCGTGCGGTCTCGGGACTCTCTCGCCGACACTTTCCGCCCGGCTCCGACGCATTCGTTCCGCCACCACTTCATATACAACAGGTCCATCTCCTCCGCCTCGCGTAGACGGAACAGTTCGGCGTTGATTCGCTCCTTCAGACGATCGCCTCGCCGCAAAGCGAAGGCGTACGTGCGCCGCCGCAGGAAGGGGTCGGTCATGTAGAGGTCGCAAGGCCGCCGTCCTACCAGGTACTCCGCCTGCGGGGTGTCCAGTAGGAAGACGTAGTTCTGACGTCGCGTTTTCTCCACGCCCTCGTGCCACGTCTGTACGTAGGCCGGCGGCCAAAACGTCGCCATCCGAGCCAACATCTGGCAAAAAGTAAACAGTTTTTTTACTTTTACCTATTTTACTTTAATATCTATCAAGTGGAAACAACGATGTCTTTATCATAAGGCACCTTTGCAAATTGCATGCAGCTGCAATCGTACTACACGGTGGCGGAGTAGTAAATGTAATCGGACAAGGCCGCGCGACTTCTCGATTACGTATGTTACTACGCCAACGTCGAGTACGATTTCATGGAAATGCATGTCGCAAAGGTACCATTTAATATTTACGTCACAATAAAGATTGAGATGGAAGAACATGAAAATAAAACAGAAATCGATTATCAGTATCGAGGTCAGCTTCAGCCCTGACAGAGAGGGAGGGACACAAGAGAAGAACTAATGATTGAATTCAGTCAAACCGAATTCAGTGTTTGGAACTGTCGCATTATGAATTGTAAGTTATTTTTATAGTAGCGGGTTTAGTGATTCGAACCCTTTTTTTTAATGTTCTGTTCCGTTATACAGAATCGTCCTCTCAAGCCAAGGATGGTAATAGTATGAATCACTTCTACTTCGTTCCAATTGTGGATTGTCAGAACAAGACAACTTCAAAGAACAATTCCAGGTACTTGCGGTTAGCCCCGCCTGCCTCCACAATACTGCCAAAGCTGTTGTTTAGTATTTGAACGTTTTGTATACAATCTGACCGTTTTCTATACAATCTGACCGTTTTGCGGGCACAAAATGTTTCGCGCTTATTAAAAGCAATTTGGCGGGCAGCATAACTTTAACATATTTATTTTAGTAATAAGAACATTATATTAACTAAAACATGCATGAAGAAGGGACAAGACCTGTTTAAACTGTGGAGGTTTACAACAACATTTTTCGGGACATAATTAAAAGCACCCTCTTCTGAGAGCATACGATAACATTCACTCGGTACACCCAACAAAAGTCCATACGAACCCCATAAGATTATATTTTGGTTGTGTACGATGACGTTTACAATAATAATATTGTATATACTAACCGTAATATATACTATTACACATGTTTTTTTTATATATATTTAAGATGACATGCTATTTAGCAACGTATTTTTGTAGAAGAAACAGAGACAGGAGAAACAGTGGGACGTATTGTAGGAGGGAGCTTCGTGCTACCACTTCAGGTACAAATGGTTAGTCTGATGTGCAGGTAGAGAGATTGTTGTCAGGCGAATTGACAGACACTGTGGATCTAAAGTGAAAAAGCTGGTATGGTTGAAGGTAGATACTTCTGACAAGATTTTTACAAGCATTTTTACATGGACGGGTAGCACGAAACGCGGTCCCTTATTGTAGCCATTCATACAATCCCCACCTGGCGGTGAACAAAATCTTGCGACTCTCGCAGAAGCCGCTGAGTGACGCTTCCGGCGAGAGTGCCGAACTGCATGTCGGACCGCAGGAGATCCTCCGCACTTCGAATGCGTGCGTTGCGCCGACGAGGTTTGCGGGCGAGCGCCGTCGTTCGGACGGTGAGGAAGGGATCCGTGAATGCCACGACGTCCTCGAGCTCTGGCGTGACTGTCAGGGACGCAGCCGCCATGTCAGCGTCCTTCAAAACAAACATTTATGTGAAGATAAGTTTTAAAAAGAGGCGGTCTGCTCCTAGGTTTTTATGTATTAATCAATATAATGTTCTTACGACAATAACAACTATGTTAAGGTATACTGCCCGCCAAATTATATTTAGTAAGCACGTAACAACGTTCGCAATTTGGAAGATACGACCCCGAGCAAGTTTAAATAGTAAACAAATCATCCAGTTTCAAAACATGCTTTATTAGTAGTACTGCCGAGGCGGACTGAATTAACCGCAATACCCTTTGATGTTAACTTATTTTCTATTTTCCCACAGCAGACTTCCTGTTACAAAATACTATTATGTCCCTTTAAATGGAGCGCGGTACCCGGTCCTTGGGACTGCCCAACTTGCTTTATATTTCATCCGGTGGCAAACCTGTGTGGTTGGAAACCATCCCGACTGCTGTGAAAAGCACTGCACTACACTGCTAGTTCTCAGCGAAGGTTATTCATGCCATAGGCATCGGAACCACGGGGGGTTGCTTGGTGGGTGAACTGAGCCCCCATTATGTTAGGTGGATGCTAAAGATAAGATTAATAACCGAATAATTAGAGCATAACTGTGGTTTTTGGGGAGCATCAAGGTGGTTTTTGGCGAGTCTTGGGGGGGGGCGCAATTTGAGGGTTTTGCAGAACCTCAGCCCGACGTTCCGAAGCCAGTGCATACACGTTACATCTGTCACTGTCAGGTTGCCAGGTACTCATCACTGAGTGAACGGAAACAAACTCACGCGCGTCCTACAACAATTAGCCATTATTTGTCGCCGGATTTTTTCGCGATACTTCTTCAAACAACACTAATAATGACTTCGGGTGCCAGGTATGGCCCCGTGCCAGTATTACAGAGCGACAGCGCGCTGTGCCGTATGGGTCCACCCTAACCTTCCCTCCAATCACTCGCCATAGCCCGGCGGGAAGGTAGTTGCCCCGGGATAGGGATGTGTGGTTAAGGCTTGGCAATAAAAGGAACACGGGTTCTTCCCAGCAGACGAGCTCAATTCCCGAAAACACGTATAGTTTTCCCAACACCTGACATGCCGGCAGGAACCGAGCAAATGGTAGCCCTAAAACCCGGACGAACCCGGGTCAGACGCACGCCCACTCGCCGTTCAAACACGTCATCGCGTCCTATAGCTCCAGCTCTTGGTTGCTCGTGTAAAACACCATCAGTGTTAAGAACAGTCTCTTTTAGCTAACATCGTGTGTGAAATTAGTGAAAACGTCGTTTTCATGAGAAATAAATACATTCAATGCTGGTTCATCATAATTTCGATGAGCCCGATTACACATTTTAATTATGTTCTTTATATTGTAATCTTAATAATAGTATTTGCTTTATGTTATTTTCTTTACATTTGTATATTTATACAGGTACATGCCACGCTAGCAACATTGTAAGTCTTAAAGCGATTTTTTTTGTAAGCTAATATGCATTTGAGATGTACTGTAAGGTAGGGTGGGGTAAGGCGCCTATACGAGGCGAGACGCCCACCCGTCCTATCTACGTAACAACGGTTCAGATTGGCACTATGGTTTGTGTAAATCCGTGCTGCCACACAGCGGATGAACAGAAACATAAAAAAGAAACAAGACTAACAATCGTGAGTACAAAATGTGACTGCTGATTTGTAGGTTTAAAATAGTAAAAAAGGTGATTTCGTGTTTCGTTGTAAAACTCAGTGGTTATCACAAATAACCATAAAAATATGATTCTCTTACGATAACTTTGTAGACTAACATTTGGTAACAGTTTAATGAGCGATAATTAAATAGCAGACTACATACAGCTATTTTACTGTCGCACGCGCCTGGGGGCAAGACGCTCTTTTTGAATGGGGTAAGACGCCTACCATGGGCGTCTTGCCCCACCATATAATAATCATATATGATATCGCATTTATAAGTTAATTGTGTGTGTGTGTGTGTGTGTGTGTGTGTGTGTGTGTGTGTGTGTGTGTGTGTGTGTGTGTGTGTGTGTGTGTGTGTGTGTGTGTGTGTGTGTGTGTGTATTTCTTACATTATATAATAGTCTAGCAATATTCCTCTCTACTTCGTTTTGCAGGGCAATGGTTCGGTCATACAAAAGAAAGACGGAGAGGGGAAAGTATGGTGACGGTCAGCTCGGCGAAGCTCTTCGTGCAGTTAGGGAGGGCATTCCTTTGATAAGAGCAAGCAAGCAGTTTGGGATACCAGCTCATACCTTACGGAGGCATAGAGACAACGCAGTGACCTCCCCTGGAACTTTGAAACTCGGTCCCAGGACTGTTATTCTTGGAGATGACGTCGAGGAAGCCCTGTACGAACATATCAAAGAGATGGAACGTCGAATGTACGGCTTGACAACTGTTGATGTAAGACGTCTCGCTTATGAGATTGCCGACAAAACTGGTGTGAACAACCTGTTCAACGAAACAACCAAGATGGCCGGTAAAGACTGGTTGAGTGGATTTTTTGCACGCCACCCCGATCTCGCCATAAAGAAACCGCAGGCTACCAACATTGCTCGCGCTCTTGGCTTTAACAAGCCACGAGTAAATGCGTTCTTCGAAATTTACCGCTCGGTTTTGGAGACGGCGCAATACACGCCAAGTCGATTGTGGAATATGGATGAGACTGGTATCACAAACGTCCAAAGACCAGGGAAAATCGTTGCGACCAAAGGAGCAAGACACGTTGCAATGGTCACCAGTGGGGAACGTGGCGCTACTGTGACAGTCGTGTGTGCCATCAATGCAGCAGGTCGTTACCTGCCACCAATGTTTATTTTTCCACGAAAGAGGATGGTGGAAGCTTTAATGAACGGGGCACCACCTGAATATGTAGGCCACTGCTGTCCGAATGGCTGGATTAATGCAGACTTGTTCGTCAAATGGCTTGAACATTTCGCTGCGTCGACCAATGCGTGTGTAGAAAACCAACAAATCATAATCATGGATGGCCACCACAGTCATAAAACACTGGCTGCGGTTAACTACGCGAGGTCCAAAGGCATACATCTGCTAGTTCTGCCACCTCATTGCACTCATAGGATGCAACCGCTCGACACAACGTTCTTCAAACCATTGAAGACCGCTTACAACAACGCAGTAGACAGCTGGATGGTCACCAATCCAGGTCGGCGAATGTCGTTTTACGACATGGCTGGTGTGTTTAATAAAGCGTTCAACAAATCAGCCACACTTGATAAGCCAATCACTGGATTCAAATGTCTTCACTGACGACGATTTTGCTGCAGCACTCGTGACAGAGGAGCCGACGCCGCTTGAAGAACCATCTGCCCACCTGGCTACTGCTGGCCCTTCATCTGATGGTGCTCCAACTGCCGGTCCTTCACCTGATGGCCCTGCAACTACCGGCCCTTCACATGAAGGCCCCCCAACTGCCGGCCTTTCATTTGATGGCCATCCAACTGCCGGCCGTTCATCCGATGAGCCTCCAAGTGCTGGTCCTTCATCTGATGATCATGCAACTGCTGACATGCCACCGGGCGAAACGATTGCCACTCTGCCCACTGGTGGGTCTGTCGCCTCGACACCGGCTACGACGGTCATTCGCCAACTGGTTAGGAACATTTCTCCATTGCCGAAAATATCAACGGCACGCAGCAAGTCGAGAAAACAGGAATCAGCAGCCTGGATATCGTCGTCGCCGTACAAAAACGCACTTACCAAGAAGGGTGAAATATCTAAGCGGCAGGGTAAAGGAGGCGGGAAACCGAAGGGGAAACGACCGATGCCTAAGAAGAAACAGATGACAATAACTGTACCAGCAGAGAGATTCCGGAGCGATCTAAGCAGTGACGAAGACGATGAATGGTACTGCCTGATTTGTGGAGAGCCATTCAATAACAGCAGAAGTCCCGAGGTCTGGGTTCAGTGTATGCTCTGTAGGGAGTGGGCACATAGAGAGTGCACTGTGGGGAATGCCAATTTTATTTGCGAGAACTGCTGCAACTAGTGACAGTGAAGAGTCTGCGTAGTTGACACTGCTTCAGTTGCTGGGAACAATAGACCCTACCGAAATATCGAATGCTAGATTGGCTGTTACTTAACATTTGTGTAGATTGTTCGTTCGTTCTTCTTATTGCATGCCTGTTAAAATGTATTTCACAATATTGTTGGTATTTATTCAATCGCCTAACATGTGTACTACATAGTTAAATAAGTAGATACATACACACGCAGCATACACACCCACCCACCCACCCAAACACATCCCACCCACCCCCATACCACCCACCCATCCACACTAACTCGCATACTTGTGATTATTCGACGGGTTTGGAAAGGCGTCTTGCCCCACCCAGATGGGCGTCTTGCCCCACCTATGGGGCAAGACGCCTTTTTCGTAACTATTTTATAACGTAGAATTTTAAATTATTGTGTTATGTCTATGTGTAAAATACTTATACACAAAGTAGAATATACATTTTAGATTAATGACAACATAAAATATATTCGATTGGGTTATTATTAAAACAAATGCAGCGTTTCCTGCTTATGGTGGGCGCCTTGCCCCATCCCACCTTATCAAAACGTGATAATTTCCCATAACTACTTTCTCTGCTACTTATGTCTTGCATGTTTATGCATAATTTGAGTGTTATCTGGGCAAAAAGCCGATAAATAATTGTGTTTAAGCGAATCATTTTGACCTTGCTGCCACATGGATGACTAAATATGCAGCCCGAGTATTATTAATATTCGTGCACGCGCAGTGAAACACACAAGAGACTGGTGACGTTACACAGAGTCAATATGTCAGATTTCGAGGTGAATTGTTGCAAGCAATGGTTTTCTAAATCAGCAATTCGTAGGCATAATGTATATTGACAGCTGCTTTTAATAATGCAGGCAATGTCGTCCGTAGAGTAACTTTTCGATTAAATATAATTATAACATCCGACCCATCAAGCGGGCGACGGCGACGGCAGCAGTCGGTGCGGGTTGGGTCTGTGTCTACGGGTCTTGCCTTTCCAGTCAGTCGTTTTTGAAAAGTCCCTGTTTTCCCACTTATTTGAACCGATACATGAAAATGTGAGATTCGTACGTTTCACAGATAGTTTATAATGCTAAAGCTACGATTGTTAGTAAACCTGGCTGGCTTGTTATTATTAAATGCAAATGTTTTAGGTTTGTTAAAAAGTACACAATACCGTGTTGCCGATCTGCACTATAGTATACATCAGTTTTATCCATAAATATATTTCTAAAATCTAATAATAGATCAGATCAAGCCGTGCTGCTTCATGGGAATTTGGTATTAATAGTACTCGCTAAAAACATACAAATTAAACATTTATTTTTGATATGTTACTTTACCTTTACTGTTCACTCCAATATCTAAACTGAACTAATCTGCACAGTGTTGAATTAGTTAACTCATGTTTATTCTTCTTCACTTCATTTCACTTCACTTTCCCATAGCCCGTAAGGATCGTTGAGGCACCACTGACGACTTCTTAACCAAACCTCTCAATTAACCACCGCCACCACACAACCACAACCACAACCAAACCACCGTCACCACATCCGCTGCACCCTCCACCACCAAAACATTTTGGTGGGCGGGGTCAGAAAGGTAAGCGATTCCAACACAAAAAAAACATTGTTCTTGAACAATCCAAATGTATGCACCAGCCTTAACTGTAAGGTCACTCAGTTCGATATTTAAGGAGCGATAACCATACGTAAAGTCGTGTGGAACATCTCCTAGCCGCAGTTTCGCCGAGCCACCATGGCGACGCTGCAGGGAGAGTTATTGTTGCTTCTCGGGGCAGAAACCGGCGCCACAAATGCCTGAAGGGATCGCGTGATACGAACACGAAACTGCGAAGTTAAACAGGACACCGCATCGTTTTGTGAAGAGTTAAACTTGACACCACATAGTTTTCGGGAATAGTTTCATGATGAATAACATACCGTTGTCACGGACCGAGATTATTCCGTGCCAGGAGTAGGCAAAACCTTACTGTGAACAACGCGGCTCCCCGTTACTCCAATAATTGCGCTGCCGTACCAGGGGTAGCCGGGTTTTAGTTTATGTATTGTTATTGTTGTTTTTATTATTTCGTTTCTGCAAATAAACTCACATGTTATTCAGTTAATGCATGTTCTATGTAATCTAAGTATTACAGTGTTTAGCTTATAGTATTATTAGTGCGTATCATCTTAGTAATAATGGCTACTTCCGGCGAGGTCCTCGTATGCGCCTATTCCTTGCATGACTTACCTTCAGCCCGAGACCGCGGTCTACCACTTAACAGACCACGTGCCATTAAGTCTGGTAGACATATACTTTCTTTGTAACTCAAAGCACTTTGCATGAACAAAACAGTTTATTCGATTTTGTGTCGAGGAAAGGACTGTCCGCATTTTCCGTATGCTGACTTTCAGTGCAACAGCTTAGGGCCTCTTGATTTGATTCACTTCCGTTTCGCATCGTGTCACCCATATCCGGTTGTCGATCCGTTTGAAAAACGGAAACCTATCAGAGTAGGTCCTAATTCCGAGTTTCCGATTCCCTGCCGACGGACTGCCGCTAACCATGGCGCCAAGAGGAACCCAACCATCAGCCCTTTCCGACGTCTGCGCGCGTTGGCGTTTCGTATTCGCGATGACGTAACGGAAGTAATGCCATACTAAACCATTGGCAACGACGCCGCGCGAAAACAGATACATGGTGGAGGTAGGAAGCATACAAGAAACGCCATACACAGGCGTACACACGTACACCCTAACTAGCACACAGCTGTCACAGCTGTCACAGCTGTCACAGCTGTCACAGCTGCTTCTCTTGTTGATGTAGCTGCTTCGCCTGTTCCCGTTGTTATTGTAGCCATAGATCCGGTTGTTGTCGTCGCAGCGGTAAAGCTTGCACACTGTGTGCCAAGTAAGGCGCCGATCGCACGGGCCGGTTTCACGACGCAATCATCAGTTCCGATCTCCCTATGATAGGTAGTTACATAAACAATCGTTCGTAAAAGTGTGCATGTCTTCCACGACTGTTCCGAGTCATGTAGTTAGTTCCTCCACAAGGTGCCGCTTCCCACTTCCGTGAATGTGGATACATGGGTAAGGATACGTTTACAGTCTACATACCCCTCTCTAGACCTCATCCACCGTGGCCATCTACTACTACTAATATTTTATTACCCCTAATCATAAACATAATGCAAAAAATACAAATACATAAAAATTACAAAAATTCGTTTCTGCCACCTCTGTCAACGTACCCCTCGTTGCACTTCGCCGACCATGCCGGTCCAGGAGCCGTTGTGTCCCGGACTGCCGTAGGTGGAGTCGACCGACAGACGGATCTCGTAGTCGAAGCCGATGGATAGGGAAAGCCGGAAGAGGAGGTCGGCGAGGTAACCCTCGTAGCGGTCGTTGCCAGCCAGGAACAGAGTGTCGTCGTGTTGTTTGAACATCATGTACGGCGCCTCCTGTTGTCGTAAATATCAATACGGTAGAGTTCATGTCTAAGACGTAGATACACAACGTATGTGAACGGTTCGTTGTCAACCTGGATTTTGCCAATTTTGAATGTCCAGTTTGTTGTTGATAAGAAACCTACTTTATTTTTATTTTTGTCACGGCGTTTTAATTTGTTACGTTGCGCGCGCGCGCGTGTGTGTGTGTGTGTGTCGGTCGGTCGGTCGGTCGGTCGGTTTATTGATAAATATCAACAATCACTCTTATTGCTTTTTATATTCCAGTATGCACCAGTAATGGCAATACGCATTTTTAAAAATAAAACTAACATTCAGGTCAATTATATGCTTCACTAGTTTAGAATTGCACCAAACTAATAACACATTCCACGAATCTTGAAATCCACGAACACATAATATGTTTTATGTTTGAGAACGGGCGCAGTACTTTACCGCTGGCAGCAGTAACGACTTACACGGTTCACACGCCGGCTATGCGCTAACAGGTCCGGTCCGCGCTGTTTTACATCAAACTAACTAAGACGAAATTCATTCATGCCTAAATATAAACGCACCGAACAGATGCTCAAGCGGTGTGTGTGTGTGTGTGTGTGTGTGTGTGTGTGTGTGTGTGTGTGTGTGTGTGTGTGTGTGTGTGTGTGTGTGTGTGTGTGTGTGTGTGTGTGTGTGTGTGTGTGTGTGTGTGCCACAACCATACAGCGATGTGTCAGAAGTAACGAGTCCACAGTAC
The DNA here is from genome assembly GCA_020002185.1 of Paraescarpia echinospica. Classification (NCBI taxonomy): domain Eukaryota; kingdom Metazoa; phylum Annelida; class Polychaeta; order Sabellida; family Siboglinidae; genus Paraescarpia; species Paraescarpia echinospica. The sequence continues at coordinate 2,068,445 of CM034533.1, read as the reverse complement.
AAGACGTATACCTACCACAAGATTCCGTGTACAACACGGATTTGTTTTAATACGAATGGAAGGAAAAATTGAAAAAAAATCGTGATATATTGCATATTTTCCTGTGTTTAAGAGAACAGTATAACACTTAATGACAAACTATTGCGGTTGAAGAGCAAACACGTTTTGGTGCCACGCAGATGTCCAACAAAACTGATTTTGTTTGATTTAGGCCTAGATATACATCAGCGGGTTATTGAAACTGTACACAGTCTCATACGGCTTGATATACAATTACAAGTTAAAAACACAGATTTCTAACAAAACAGTATAGCACATAATAAGTAGAAAGATAACTGTGGGTGATTGTTAGAAGAAAGATTTCAATCACGTGAATATTTCCCTAGATCTGTAACGAAACTACCACAATTGAACCAGTGTATACTTAGTATTGTTTCTCTTCACAAGCACCTACGACTACTTACCAGGATTGTTGTGATGACGATTTTTCTACCGAATTCTCGCTGCGGTTCCGTGTAGTCTGCGTTACGATCATAGTCTGTAGACAGATAACAGGTTATTGAGATACACGCGACTGCACGATTAGCAAGAAGGGTTGACAAGATGGTGATGTATACACATGCATCTATCTCTAATCGGGCTAGCGTATCAATGTATGCACGTATGTTTGAATGTTAATGTTTTCTGCGTAGATGGCTGACATCTCAGGCACCAGACTGTCAGGGTTTCGTCTATGATCCCACGAAACGAAAGTAAAGTAGCGGCTTTACTTTTAGCAAATACGCAAGCGCGTAATGGTGTTTATGCAACAATGTTGTGTGTTTCCAAACATCTATTCAATATGACGGCTCTCACGTATGAACTGCCAAATTATCCCGTCCGGGGAACGGACATTTTTGCTAGTGACCTAATTATAGTTGAGTCTGCGTATGTACATGTGCGTAATGTGTATGTGGATATGTTTTCCTCCCAGATGACATGAGTCTGTGTATGTATATGTGTGTAATGTGTATGTTGATATGTTTCCTCCCAGATGACTTGAGTCTGTGTATGTATATGTGTGTAATGTGTATGTTGATATGTTTCCTCCCAGATGACTTGAGTCTGTGTATGTATATGTATGTAATGTGTATGTGGATATGTTTCCTCCCAGATGACTTGAGTCTGTGTATGTATATGTGTGTAATGTGTATGTGGATATGTTTCCTCCCAGATGACTTGAGTCTGTGTATGTATATGTGTGTAATGTGTATGTGGATATGTTTCCTCCCAGATGACTTGAGTCTGTGTATGTATATGTGTGTAATGTGTATGTGGATATGTTTCCTCCCAGATGACTTGAGTCTGTGTATGTATATGTGTGTAATATGTATGTGGATATGTTTTCCTCCCATATGACTTGAGTCTGTGTATGTATATGTGTGTAATGTGTATGTGGATATGTTTCCTCCCAGATGACTTGAGTCTGTGTATGTATATGTGTGTAATGTGTATGTGGATATGTTTCCTCCCAGATGACTTGAGTCTGTGTATGTATATGTATGTAATGTGTATGTGGATATGTTTCCTCCCAGATGACTTGAGTCTGTGTATGTATATGTGTGTAATGTGTATGTGGATATGTTTCCTCCCAGATGACTTGAGTCTGTGTATGTATATGTGTGTAATGTGTATGTAGATATGTTTCCTCCCAGATGACTTGAGTCTGTGTATGTATATGTATGTAATGTGTATGTGGATATGTTTCCTCCCAGATGACTTGAGTCTGTGTATGTATATGTATGTAATGTGTATGTGGATATGTTTCCTCCCAGAAGACTTGAGTCTGTGTATGTATATGTGTGTAATGTGTATGTGAATATGTTTCCTCCCAGATGACTTGAGTCTGTGTATGTATATGTATGTAATGTGTATGTGGACATGTTTCCTCCCAGATGACTTGAGTCTGTGTATGTATATGTATGTAATGTGCATGTGGATATGTTTTCCTCCCAGATGACTTGAGTCTGTGTATGTATATGTTTGTAATGTGTATGTGGAAACGTTTCCTCCCAGATGACTTGAGTCTGTGTATGTATATGTGTGTAATGTGTATGTGGATATATTTCCTCCCAGATGACTTGAGTCTGTGTATGTATATGTATGTAATGTGTGTGTGGATATGTTTCCTACCAGATGACATGAGTCTGTGTATGTATATGTGTGTAATGTGTATGTGGATATATTTCCTCCCAGATGACTTGAGTCTGTGTATGTATATGTATGTAATGTGTATGTGGATATGTTTTCCTCCCAGATGACTTGAGACTGTGTATGTATATGTATGTAATGTGTGTGTGGATATGTTTTCCTCCCAGATGACTTCAGTCTGTGTATGTATATGTGTGTAATGTGTATGTGGATATGTTTCCTCCCAGATGACTTGAGTCTGTGTATGTATATGTATGTAATGTGTATGTGGATATGTTTTCCTCCCAGATGACTTGAGTCTGTGTATGTATATGTGTGTAATGTGTATATGGATATGTTTCCTCCCAGATGACTTGAGTCTGTGTATGTATATGTGTGTAATGTGTATGTGGATATGTTTCCTCCCAGATGACTTGAGTCTGTGTATGTATATGTGTGTAATGTGTATGTGGATATGTTTCCTCCCAGATTACTTGAGTCTGTGTATGTATATGTGTGTAATGTGTATGTGGATATGTTTCCTCCCAGATGACTTGAGTCTGTGTATGTATATGTGTGTAATGTGTATGTGGATATGTTTCCTCCCAGATGACTTGAGTCTGTGTATGTATATGTTTCTAATGTGTACGTGGATATGTTACCTCCCAGATGACTTGAGTCTGTGTATGTATATGTGTGTAATGTGTATGTGGATATGTTTCCTCCCAGATGACTTGAGTCTGTGTATGTATATGTATGTAATGTGTATGTGGATATGTTTTCCTCCCAGATGACTTGAGTCTGTGTATGTATATGTATGTAATGTGTATGTGGATATGTTTCCTCCCAGATTACTTGAGTCTGTGTATGTATATGTATGTAATGTGTATGTGGATATGTTTCCTCCCAGATGACTTGAGTCTGTGTATTTATATGTGTCTAATGTGTATGTGGATATGTTTCCTCCCAGATGACTTGAGTCTGTGTATGTATATGTGTGTAATGTGTATGTGGATATGTTTCCTCCCAGATGACTTGAGTCTGTGTATGTATATGTATGTAATGTGTATGTGGATATGTTTTCTGTGTATGTATATGTATGTAATGTGTATGTGGATATGTTTTCCTCCCAGATGACTTGAGTCTGTGTATTTATATGTATGTAATGTGTATGTGGATATGTTTTCCTCCCAGATGACTTGAGTCTGTGTATGTATATGTATGTTTGTGTATGTGGATATGTTTTCCTCCCAGATGACTTGAGTCTGTGTATGTATATGTATGTAATGTGTATGTGGATATGTTTTCCTCCCAGATGACTTGAGTCTGTGTATGTATATGTATGTAATGTGTATGTGGATATGTTTCCTCCCAGATGACTTGAGTCTGTGTATGTATATGTGTGTAATGTGTATGTGGATATGTTTCCTCCCAGATGACTTGAGTCTGTGTATGTATATGTATATAATGTGTATGTGGATTTGTTTTCCTCCCAGATGACTTGAGTCTGTGTATGTATATGTTTGTAATGTGTATGTGGATATGTTTCCTCCCAGATGACTCGAGTCTGTGTATGTATATGTGTGTAATGTGTATGTGGATATGTTTCCTCCCAGATGACTTGAGTCTGTGAATGTATATGTGTGTAATGTGTATGTGGATATGTTTCCTCCCAGATTACTTGAGTCTGTGTATGTATATGTGTGCAATGTGTATGTGGATATGTTTCCTCCCAGATGACAAGAGTCTGAGTATGTATATGTGTGTAATGTGTATGTTGATATGTTTCGTTCTAGATGACTTGAGTCTGTGTATGTATATGTGCGTAATGTGTATGTGGATATGTTTCCTCCCAGATGACTTGAGTCTGTGTATGTGTAAGTGTGTAATATGTATGTGGATATGTTTCCTCCCAGATGACTTGAGTCTGTGTATGTATATGTGTGTAACGTGTATGTGGATATGTTTCCTCCCAGATGACTTGAGTCTGTGTATGTATATGTGTGTAATGTGTATGTGGATATGTTTCCTCCCAGATGACTTGAGTCTGTGTATGTATATGTGTGTAATGTGTATGTGGTTATGTTTCCTCCCAGATGACTTGAGTCTGTGTATGTATATGTATGTAACGTGTATCTGGATATGTTTCCTCCCAGATGACATGAGTCTGTGTACGTATATGTGTGTAATGTGTATGTGGATATGTTTCCTCCCAGATGACTTGAGTCTGTGTATGTATATGTATGTAATGTGTATGTGGATATGTTTTCCTCCCAGATGACTTGAGTCTGTGTATGTATATGTATGTAATGTGTATGTGGATATGTTTTCCTCCCAGATGACTTGAGTCTGTGATTGTATATGTGTGTAATGTGTATGTAGATATGTTTCCTCCCAGATGACTTGAGTCTGTGTATGTATATGTATGTAATGTGTATGTGGATATGTTTTCCTCCCAGATGACTTGAGTCTGTGTATGTATATGTATGTAATGTGTATGTGGATATGTTTTCCTCCCAGATGACTTGAGTCTGTGTATTTATATGTATGTAATGTGTATGTGGATGTGTTTTCCTCCCAGATGACTTGAGTCTGTGTATGTATATGTATGTTTGTGTATGTGGATATGTTTTCCTCCCAGATGACTTGAGTCTGTGTATGTATATGTATGTAATGTTTATGTGGATATGTTTTCCTCCCAGATGACTTGAGTCTGTGTATGTATATGTATGTAATGTGTATGTGGATATGTTTCCTCCCAGATGACTTGAGTCTGTGTATGTATATGTGTGTAATGTGTATGTGGATATGTTTCCTCCCAGATGACTTGAGTCTGTGTATGTATATGTATGTAATGTGTATGTGGATATGTTTCCTCCCAGATGACTTGAGTCTGTGTATGTATATGTATGTAATGTGTATGTTGATATGTTTCCTCCCAGATGACTTGAGTCTGTGTATGTATATGTGTGTAATGTGTATGTTGATATGTTTCCTCCCAGATGACTTGAGTCTGTGTATGTATATGTGTGTAACGTGTATGTTGATATGTTTCCTCCCAGATGACTTGAGTCTGTGTATGTATATGTATGTAATGTGTATGTGGATATGTTTCGTTCTAGATGACCTGAGTCTGTGTATGTATATGTATGCAATGTGTATGTGGATATGTTTCCTCCCAGATGACTTGAGTCTGTGTATGTATATGTGTGTAATGTGTATGTGGATATGTTTCCTCCCAGATGACTTGAGTCAGTGTATGTATATGTGTGTAATGTGTATGTGGATATGTTTCCTCCCAGATGACTTGAGTCTGTGTATGTATATGTGTGTAATATGTATGTGGATATGTTTTCCTCCCATATGACTTGAGTCTGTGTATGTATATGTGTGTAATGTGTATGTGGATATGTTTCCTCCCAGATGACTTGAGTCTGTGTATGTATATGTGTGTAATGTGTATGTGGATATGTTTCCTCCCAGATGACTTGAGTCTGTGTATGTATATGTGTCTAATGTGTATGTGGATATGTTTCCTCCCAGATGACTTGAGTCTGTGTATGTATATGTGTGTAATGTGTATGTGGATATGTTTCCTCCCAGATGACTTGAGTCTGTGTATGTATATGTGTGTAATGTGTATGTAGATATGTTTCCTCCCAGATGACTTGAGTCTGTGTATGTATATGTATGTAATGTGTATGTGGATATGTTTCCTCCCAGATGACTTGAGTCTGTGTATGTATATGTATGTAATGTGTATGTGGATATGTTTCCTCCCAGAAGACTTGAGTCTGTGTATGTATATGTGTGTAATGTGTATGTGAATATGTTTCCTCCCAGATGACTTGAGTCTGTGTATGTATATGTATGTAATGTGTATGTGGACATGTTTCCTCCCAGATGACTTGAGTCTGTGTATGTATATGTATGTAATGTGCATGTGGATATGTTTTCCTCCCAGATGACTTGAGTCTGTGTATGTATATGTTTGTAATGTGTATGTGGAAACGTTTCCTCCCAGATGACTTGAGTCTGTGTATGTATATGTGTGTAATGTGTATGTGGATATATTTCCTCCCAGATGACTTGAGTCTGTGTATGTATATGTATGTAATGTGTGTGTGGATATGTTTCCTACCAGATGACATGAGTCTGTGTATGTATATGTATGTAATGTGTATGTGGATATATTTCCTCCCAGATGACTTGAGTCTGTGTATGTATATGTATGTAATGTGTATGTGGATATGTTTTCCTCCCAGATGACTTGAGACTGTGTATGTATATGTATGTAATGTGTGTGTGGATATGTTTTCCTCCCAGATGACTTGAGTCTGTGTATGTATATGTGTGTAATGTGTATGTGGATATGTTTCCTCCCAGATGACTTGAGTCTGTGTATGTATATGTATGTAATATGTATGTGGATATGTTTTCCTCCCAGATGACTTGAGTCTGTGTATGTATATGTGTGTAATGTGTATATGGATATGTTTCCTCCCAGATGACTTGAGTCTGTGTATGTATATGTGTGTAATGTGTATGTGGATATGTTTCCTCCCAGATGACTTGAGTCTGTGTATGTATATGTGTGTAGTGTGTATGTGGATATGTTTCCTCCCAGATTACTTGAGTCTGTGTATGTATATGTGTGTAATGTGTATGTGGATATGTTTCCTCCCAGATGACTTGAGTCTGTGTATGTATATGTGTGTAATGTGTATGTGGATATGTTTCCTCCCAGATGACTTGAGTCTGTGTATGTATATGTTTCTAATGTGTACGTGGATATGTTACCTCCCAGATGACTTGAGTCTGTGTATGTATATGTGTGTAATGTGTATGTGGATATGTTTCCTCCCAGATGACTTGAGTCTGTGTATGTATATGTATGTAATGTGTATGTGGATATGTTTTCCTCCCAGATGACTTGAGTCTGTGTATGTATATGTATGTAATGTGTATGTGGATATGTTTCCTCCCAGATTACTTGAGTCTGTGTATGTATATGTATGTAATGTGTATGTGGATATGTTTCCTCCCAGATGACTTGAGTCTGTGTATTTATATGTGTCTAATGTGTATGTGGATATGTTTCCTCCCAGATGACTTGAGTCTGTGTATGTATATGTGTGTAATGTGTATGTGGATATGTTTCCTCCCAGATGACTTGAGTCTGTGTATGTATATGTATGTAATGTGTATGTGGATATGTTTTCCTCCCAGATGACTTGAGTCTGTGTATTTATATGTATGTAATGTGTATGTGGATATGTTTTCCTCCCAGATGACTTGAGTCTGTGTATGTATATGTATGTTTGTGTATGTGGATATGTTTTCCTCCCAGATGACTTGAGTCTGTGTATGTATATGTATGTAATGTGTATGTGGATATGTTATCCTCCCAGATGACTTGAGTCTGTGTATGTATATGTATGTAATGTGTATGTGGATATGTTTCCTACCAGATGACTTGAGTCTGTGTATGTATATGTGTGTAATGTGTATGTGGATATGTTTCCTCCCAGATGACTTGAGTCTGTGTATGTATATGTATATAATGTGTATGTGGATTTGTTTTCCTCCCAGATGACTTGAGTCTGTGTATGTATATGTTTGTAATGTGTATGTGGATATGTTTCCTCCCAGATGACTCGAGTCTGTGTATGTATATGTGTGTAATGTGTATGTGGATATGTTTCCTCCCAGATGACTTGAGTCTGTGAATGTATATGTGTGTAATGTGTATGTGGATATGTTTCCTCCCAGATTACTTGAGTCTGTGTATGTATATGTGTGCAATGTGTATGTGGATATGTTTCCTCCCAGATGACAAGAGTCTGAGTATGTATATGTGTGTAATGTGTATGTTGATATGTTTCGTTCTAGATGACTTGAGTCTGTGTATGTATATGTGTGTAATGTGTATGTGGATATGTTTCCTCCCAGATGACTTGAGTCTGTGTATGTATATGTGTGTAACGTGTATGTGGATATGTTTCCTCCCAGATGACTTGAGTCTGTGTATGTATATGTGTGTAATGTGTATGTGGATATGTTTCCTCCCAGATGACTTGAGTCTGTGTATGTATATGTGTGTAATGTGTATGTGGTTATGTTTCCTCCCAGATGACTTGAGTCTGTGTATGTATATGTATGTAACGTGTATCTGGATATGTTTCCTCCCAGATGACATGAGTCTGTGTACGTATATGTGTGTAATGTGTATGTGGATATGTTTCCTCCCAGATGACTTGAGTCTGTGTATGTATATGTATGTAATGTGTATGTGGATATGTTTTCCTCCCAGATGACTTGAGTCTGTGTATGTATATGTATGTAATGTGTATGTGGATATGTTTTCCTCCCAGATGACTTGAGTCTGTGATTGTATATGTGTGTAATGTGTATGTAGATATGTTTCCTCCCAGATGACTTGAGTCTGTGTATGTATATGTATGTAATGTGTATGTGGATATGTTTTCCTCCCAGATGACTTGAGTCTGTGTATGTATATGTATGTAATGTGTATGTGGATATGTTTTCCTCCCAGATGACTTGAGTCTGTGAATTTATATGTATGTAATGTGTATGTGGATATGTTTTCCTCCCAGATGACTTGAGTCTGTGTATGTATATGTATGTTTGTGTATGTGGATATGTTTTCCTCCCAGATGACTTGAGTCTGTGTATGTATATGTATGTAATGTTTATGTGGATATGTTTTCCTCCCAGATGACTTGAGTCTGTGTATGTATATGTATGTAATGTGTATGTGGATATGTTTCCTCCCAGATGACTTGAGTCTGTGTATGTATATGTGTGTAATGTGTATGTGGATATGTTTCCTCCCAGATGACTTGAGTCTGTGTATGTATATGTGTGTAATATGTATGTGGATATGTTTTCCTCCCATATGACTTGAGTCTGTGTATGTATATGTGTGTAATGTGTATGTGGATATGTTTCCTCCCAGATGACTTGAGTCTGTGTATGTATATGTGTCTAATGTTTATGTGGATATGTTTCCTCCCAGATGACTTGAGTCTGTGTATGTATATGTGTCTAATGTGTATGTGGATATGTTTCCTCCCAGATGACTTGAGTCTGTGTATGTATATGTGTGTAATGTGTATGTGGATATGTTTTCCTCCCAGATGACTTGAGTCTGTGTATGTATATGTGTGTAATGTGTATGTGGATATGTTTTCCTCCCAGATGACTTGAGTCTGTGTATGTATATGTATGTAATGTGTATGTGGATATGTTTTCCTCCCAGATGACTTGAGTCTGTGTATGTATATGTGTGTAATGTGTATGTGGTTATGTTTCCTCCCAGATGACTTGAGTCTGTGTATGTATATGTGTGTAATGTGTATGTGGATATGTTTCCTCCCAGATGACTTGAGTCTGTGTATGTATATGTATGTAATGTGTATGTGGATATGTTTCCTCCCAGATGACTTGAGTCTGTGTATGTATATGTGTGTAATGTGTATGTGGATATGTTTCCTCCCAGATGACTTGAGTCTGTGTATGTATATGTGTGTAATCTGTATGTAGATATGTTTCCTCCCAGATGACTTGAGTCTGTGTATGTATATGTATGTAATGTGTATGTGGATATGTTTCCTCCCAGATGACTTGAGTCTGTGTATGTATATGTATGTAATGTGTATGTGGATATGTTTCCTCCCAGATGACTTGAGTCTGTGTATGTATATGTGTGTAATGTGTATGTGGATATGTTTCCTCCGAGATGACTTGAGTCTGTGTATGTATATGTATGTAATGTGTATGTGGATATGTTTCCTCCCAGATGACTTGAGTCTGTGTATGTATATGTATGTAATGTGCATGTGGATATGTTTTCCTCCCAGATGACTTGAGTCTGTGTATGTATATGTGTGTAATGTGTATGTGGATACGTTTCCTCCCAGATGACTTGAGTCTGTGTATGTATATGTGTGTAATGTGTATGTGGATATATTTCCTCCCAGATGACTTGAGTCTGTGTATGTATATGTATGTAATGTGTGTGTGGATATGTTTCCTCCCAGATGACATGAGTCTGTGTATGTATATGTGTGTAATGTGTATGTGGATATATTTCCTCCCAGATGACTTGAGTCTGTGTATGTATATGTATGTAATGTGTATGTGGTTATGTTTCCTCCCAGATGACTTGAATCTGTGTATGTATATGTGTGTAATGTGTATGTGGATATGTTTCCTCCCAGATGACTTGAGTCTGTGTATGTATATGTATGTAATGTGTATGTGGATATGTTTCCTCCCAGATGACTTGAGTCTGTGTATGTATATGTGTGTAATGTGTATGTGGATATGTTTCCTCGCAGATGACTTGAGTCTGTGTATGTATATGTGTGTAATGTGTATGTAGATATGTTTCCTCCCAGATGACTTGAGTCTGTGTATGTATATGTATGTAATGTGTATGTGGATATGTTTCCTCCCAGATGACTTGAGTCTGTGTATGTATATGTGTGTAATGTGTATGTGGATATGTTTCCTCCCAGATGACTTGAGTCTGTGTATGTATATGTATGTAATGTGTATGTGGATATGTTTCCTCCCAGATGACTTGAGTCTGTGTGTGTATATGTATGTAATGTGCATGTGGATATGTTTTCCTCCCAGATGACTTGAGTCTGTGTATGTATATGTGTGTAATGTGTATGTGGATATGTTTCCTCCCAGATGACTTGAGTCTGTGTATGTATATGTGTGTAATGTGTATGTGGATATATTTCCTCCCAGATGACTTGAGTCTGTGTATGTATATGTATGTAATGTGTGTGTGGATATGTTTCCTCCCAGATGACATAAGTCTGTGTATGTATATGTGTGTAATGTGTATGTGGATATATTTCCTCCCAGATGACTTGAGTCTGTGTATGTATATGTATGTAATGTGTATGTGGATATGTTTTCCTCCCAGATGACTTGAGTCTGTGTATGTATATGTATGTAACGTGTATGTGGATATGTTTTCCTCACAGATGACTTGAGTCTGTGTATTTATATGTATGTAATATGTATGTGGATATGTTTTCCTCCCAGATGACTTGAGTCTGTGTATGTATATGTATGTTTGTGTATGTGGATATGTTTTCCTCCCAGATGACTTGAGACTGTGTATGTATATGTATGTAATGTGTGTGTGGATATGTTTTCCTCCCAGATGACTTGAGTCTGTGTATGTATATGTATGTAATGTGTATGTGGATATGTTTCCTCCCAGATGACTTGAGTCTGTGTATGTATATGTGTGTAATGTGTATGTGGATATGTTTCCTCCCAGATGACTTGAGTCTGTGTATGTATATGTATGTAATGTGTATGTGGATATGTTTCCTCCCAGATGACTTGAGTCTAATGTGTATATTTTCCTCCCAGATGACTTGAGTCTGTGTATGTATATATGTAATGTGTATGTGGATATGTTTCCTCCCAGATGACTTGAGTCTGTGTATGTATATGTGTGTAATGTGTATGTGGATATGTTTCCTCCCAGATTACTTGAGTCTGTGTATGTATATATATGTGTAATGTGTATGTGGATATGTTTCCTCCCAGATGACTTGAGTCTGTGTATGTATATGTGTGTAATGTGTATGTGGATATGTTTCCTCCCAGATGACTTGAGTCTGTGTATGTATATGTGTGTAATGTGTATGTGGATATGTTTCCTCCCAGATGACTTGAGTCTGTGTATGTATATGTATGTAATGTGTATGTGGATATGTTTTCCTCCCAGATGACTTGAGTCTGTGTATGTATATGTATGTAATGTGTATGTGGATATGTTTCCTCCCAGATTACTTGAGTCTGTGTATGTATATGTATGTAATGTGTATGTGGAGATGTTTCCTCCCAGATGACTTGAGTCTGTGTATGTATATGTGTCTATTGTGTATGTGGATATGTTTCCTCCCAGATGACTTGAGTCTGTGTATGTATATGTGTGTAATGTGTATGTGGATATGTTTCCTCCCAGATGACTTGAGTCTGTGTATGTATATGTATGTAATGTGTATGTGGATATGTTTCCTCCCAGATGACTTGAGTCTGTGTATGTATATGTATGTAATGTGTATGTGGATATGTTTTCCTCCCAGATGACTTGAGTCTGTGTATTTATATGTATGTAATGTGTATGTGGATATGTTTTCCTCCCAGATGACTTGAGTCTGTGTATGTATATGTATGTTTGTGTATGTGGATATGTTTTCCTCCCAGATGACTTGAGTCTGTGTATGTATATGTATGTAATGTGTATGTGGATATGTTTTCCTCCCAGATGACTTGAGTCTGTGTATGTATATGTATGTAATGTGTATGTGGATATGTTTCCTCCCAGATGACTTGAGTCTGTGTATGTATATGTGTGTAATGTGTATGTGGATATGTTTCCTCCCAGATGACTTGAGTCTGTGTATGTATATGTATATAATGTGTATGTGGATATGTTTTCCTCCCAGATGACTTGAGTCTGTGTATGTATATGTGTGTAATGTGTATGTGGATATGTTTCCTCCCAGATGACTTGAGTCTGTGTATGTATATGTGTGTAATGTGTATGTGGATATGTTTCCTCCCAGATGACTTGAGTCTGTGTATGTATATGTGTGTAATGTGTATGTGGATATGTTTCCTCCCAGATGACTTGAGTCTGTGTATGTATATGTGTGCAATGTGTATGTGGATATGTTTCCTCTCAGATGACAAGAGTCTGAGTATGTATATGTGTATAATGTGTATGTTGATATGTTTCGTTCTAGATGATTTGAGTCTGTGTATGTATATGTGTGTAATGTGTATGTGGATATGTTTCCTCCCAGATGACTTGAGTCTGTGTATGTGTAAGTGTGTAATATGTATGTGGATATGTTTCCTCGCAGATGACTTGAGTCTGTGTATGTATATGTGTGAAACGTGTATGTGGATATGTTTCCTCCCAGATGACTTGAGTCTGTGTATGTATATGTGTGTAATGTGTATGTGGATATGTTTCCTCCCAGATGACTTGAGTCTGTGTATGTATATGTGTGTAATGTGTATGTGGTTATGTTTCCTCCCAGATGACTTGAGTCTGTGTATGTATATGTGTGTAATGTGTATGTGGATATGTTTCCTCCCAGATGACTTGAGTCTGTGTATGTATATGTGTGTAATGTGTATGTGGATATGTTTCCTCCCAGATGACTTGAGTCTGTGTATGTATATGTATGTAATGTGTATGTGGATATGTTTCCTCCCAGATGACTTGAGTCTGTGTATTTATATGTGTCTAATGTGTATGTGGATATGTTTCCTCCCAGATGACTTGAGTCTGTGTATGTATATGTGTGTAATGTGTATGTGGATATGTTTCCTCCCAGATGACTTGAGTCTGTGTATGTATATGTATGTAATGTGTATGTGGATATGTTTTCCTCCCAGATGACTTGAGTCTGTGTATGTATATGTATGTAATGTGTATGTGGATATGTTTCCTCCCAGATTACTTGAGTCTGTGTATGTATATGTATGTAATGTGTATGTGGAGATGTTTCCTCCCAGATGACTTGAGTCTGTGTATGTATATGTGTCTATTGTGTATGTGGATATGTTTCCTCCCAGATGACTTGAGTCTGTGTATGTATATGTGTGTAATGTGTATGTGGATATGTTTCCTCCCAGATGACTTGAGTCTGTGTATGTATATGTATGTAATGTGTATGTGGATATGTTTTCCTCCCAGATGACTTGAGTCTGTGTATGTATATGTATGTAATGTGTATGTGGATATGTTTTCCTCCCAGATGACTTGAGTCTGTGTATTTATATGTATGTAATGTGTATGTGGATATGTTTTCCTCCCAGATGACTTGAGTCTGTGTATGTATATGTATGTTTGTGTATGTGGATATGTTTTCCTCCCAGATGACTTGAGTCTGTGTATGTATATGTATGTAATGTGTATGTGGATATGTTTTCCTCCCAGATGACTTGAGTCTGTGTATGTATATGTATGTAATGTGTATGTGGATATGTTTCCTCCCAGATGACTTGAGTCTGTGTATGTATATGTGTGTAATGTGTATGTGGATATGTTTCCTCCCAGATGACTTGAGTCTGTGTATGTATATGTATATAATGTGTATGTGGATTTGTTTTCCTCCCAGATGACTTGAGTCTGTGTATGTATATGTTTGTAATGTGTATGTGGATATGTTTCCTCCCAGATGACTCGAGTCTGTGTATGTATATGTGTGTAATGTGTATGTGGATATGTTTCCTCCCAGATGACTTGAGTCTGTGTATGTATATGTGTGTAATGTGTATGTGGATATGTTTCCTCCCAGATGACTTGAGTCTGTGTATGTATATGTGTGTAATGTGTATGTGGATATGTTTCCTCCCAGATTACTTGAGTCTGTGTATGTATATGTGTGCAATGTGTATGTGGATATGTTTCCTCCCAGATGACAAGAGTCTGAGTATGTATATGTGTGTAATGTGTATGTTGATATGTTTCGTTCTAGATGACTTGAGTCTGTGTATGTATATGTGTGTAATGTGTATGTGGATATGTTTCCTCCCAGATGACTTGAGTCTGTGTATGTATATGTGTGTAATGTGTATGTGGATATGTTTCCTCCCAGATGACTTGAGTCTGTGTATGTATATGTGTGTAATGTGTATGTGGATATGTTTCCTCCCAGATGACTTGAGTCTGTGTATGTATATGTGTGTAATGTGTATGTGGATATGTTTCCTCCCAGATGACTTGAGTCTGTGTATGTATATGTGTGTAATGTGTATGTGGATATATTTCCTCCCAGATGACTTGAGTCTGTGTATGTATATGTATGTAATGTGTGTGTGGATATGTTTCCTACCAGATGACATGAGTCTGTGTATGTATATGTGTGTAATGTGTATGTGGATATATTTCCTCCCAGATGACTTGAGTCTGTGTATGTATATGTATGTAATGTGTATGTGGATATGTTTTCCTCCCAGATGACTTGAGTCTGTGTATGTATATGTATGTAATGTGTATGTGGATATGTTTTCCTCCCAGATGACTTGAGTCTGTGTATGTATATGTGTGTAATGTGTATGTGGATATGTTTCCTCCCAGATGACTTGAGTCTGTGTATGTATATGTATGTAATGTGTATGTGGATATGTTTTCCTCCCAGATGACTTGAGTCTGTGTATGTATATGTGTGTAATGTGTATGTGGATATGTTTTCCTCCCAGATGACTTGAGTCTGTGTATGTATATGTATGTAATGTGTATGTGGATATGTTTTCCTCCCAGATGACTTGAGTCTGTGTATGTATATGTGTGTAATGTGTATGTGGATATGTTTCCTCCCAGATTACTTGAGTCTGTGTATGTATATGTGTGTAATGTGTATGTGGATATGTTTCCTCCCAGATGACTTGAGTCTGTGTATGTATATGTGTGTAATGTGTATGTGGATATGTTTCCTCCCAGATGACTTGAGTCTGTGTATGTATATGTTTCTAATGTGTATGTGGATATGTTTCCTCCCAGATGACTTGAGTCTGTGTATGTATATGTGTGTAATGTGTATGTGGATATGTTTCCTCCCAGATGACTTGAGTCTGTGTATGTATATGTATGTAATGTGTATGTGGATATGTTTTCCTCCCAGATGACTTGAGTCTGTGTATGTATATGTATGTAATGTGTATGTGGATATGTTTCCTCCCAGATTACTTGAGTCTGTGTATGTATATGTATGTAATGTGTATGTGGATATGTTTCCTCCCAGATGACTTGAGTCTGTGTATTTATATGTGTCTAATATGTATGTGGATATGTTTCCTCCCAGATGACTTGAGTCTGTGTATGTATATGTGTGTAATGTGTATGTGGATATGTTTCCTCCCAGATGACTTGAGTCTGTGTATGTATATGTATGTAATGTGTATGTGGATATGTTTTCCTCCCAGATGACTTGAGTCTGTGTATTTATATGTATGTAATGTGTATGTGGATATGTTTTCCTCCCAGATGACTTGAGTCTGTGTATGTATATGTATGTTTGTGTATGTGGATATGTTTTCCTCCCAGATGACTTGAGTCTGTGTATGTATATGTATGTTTGTGTATGTGGATATGTTTTCCTCCCAGATGACTTGAGTCTGTGTATGTATATGTATGTAATGTGTATGTGGATATGTTTCCTCCCAGATGACTTGAGTCTGTGTATGTATATGTGTGTAATGTGTATGTGGATATGTTTCCTCCCAGATGACTTGAGTCTGTGTATGTATATGTATATAATGTGTATGTGGATTTGTTTTCCTCCCAGATGACTTGAGTCTGTGTATGTATATGTTTGTAATGTGTATGTGGATATGTTTCCTCCCAGATGACTCGAGTCTGTGTATGTATATGTGTGTAATGTGTATGTGGATATGTTTCCTCCCAGATGACTTGAGTCTGTGAATGTATATGTGTGTAATGTGTATGTGGATATGTTTCCTCCCAGATTACTTGAGTCTGTGTATGTATATGTGTGCAATGTGTATGTGGATATGTTTCCTCCCAGATGACAAGAGTCTGAGTATGTATATGTGTGTAATGTGTATGTTGATATGTTTCGTTCTAGATGACTTGAGTCTGTGTATGTATATGTGTGTAATGTGTATGTGGATATGTTTCCTCCCAGATGACTTGAGTCTGTGTATGTATATGTGTGTAATGTGTATGTGGATATGTTTCCTCCCAGATGACTTGAGTCTGTGTATGTATATGTGTGTAATGTGTATGTGGATATGTTTCCTCCCAGATGACTTGAGTCTGTGTATGTATATGTGTGTAATGTGTATGTGGATATGTTTCCTCCCAGATGACTTGAGTCTGTGTATGTATATGTGTGTAATGTGTATGTGGTTATGTTTCCTCCCAGATGACTTGAGTCTGTGTATGTATATGTATGTAATGTGTATCTGGATATGTTTCCTCCCAGATGACATGAGTCTGTGTACGTATATGTGTGTAATGTGTATGTGGATATGTTTCCTCCCAGATGACTTGAGTCTGTGTATGTATATGTATGTAATGTGTATGTGGATATGTTTTCCTCCCAGATGACTTGAGTCTGTGTATGTATATGTATGTAATGTGTATGTGGATATGTTTTCCTCCCAGATGACTTGAGTCTGTGATTGTATATGTGTGTAATGTGTATGTAGATATGTTTCCTCCCAGATGACTTGAGTCTGTGTATGTATATGTATGTAATGTGTATGTGGATATGTTTTCCTCCCAGATGACTTGAGTCTGTGTATGTATATGTATGTAATGTGTATGTGGATATGTTTTCCTCCCAGATGACTTGAGTCTGTGTATTTATATGTATGTAATGTGTATGTGGATATGTTTTCCTCCCAGATGACTTGAGTCTGTGTATGTATATGTATGTTTGTGTATGTGGATATGTTTTCCTCCCAGATGACTTGAGTCTGTGTATGTATATGTATGTAATGTTTATGTGGATATGTTTTCCTCCCAGATGACTTGAGTCTGTGTATGTATATGTATGTAATGTGTATGTGGATATGTTTCCTCCCAGATGACTTGAGTCTGTGTATGTATATGTATGTAATGTGTATGTGGATATGTTTCCTCCCAGATGACTTGAGTCTGTGTATGTATATGTATGTAATGTGTATGTTGATATGTTTCCTCCCAGATGACTTGAGTCTGTGTATGTATATGTGTGTAATGTGTATGTTGATATGTTTCCTCCCAGATGACTTGAGTCTGTGTATGTATATGTGTGTAACGTGTATGTTGATATGTTTCCTCCCAGATGACTTGAGTCTGTGTATGTATATGTATGTAATGTGTATGTGGATATGTTTCGTTCTAGATGACCTGAGTCTGTGTATGTATATGTATGCAATGTGTATGTGGATATGTTTCCTCCCAGATGACTTGAGTCTGTGTATGTATATGTGTGTAATGTGTATGTGGATATGTTTCCTCCCAGATGACTTGAGTCAGTGTATGTATATGTGTGTAATGTGTATGTGGATATGTTTCCTCCCAGATGACTTGAGTCTGTGTATGTATATGTGTGTAATATGTATGTGGATATGTTTTCCTCCCATATGACTTGAGTCTGTGTATGTATATGTGTGTAATGTGTATGTGGATATGTTTCCTCCCAGATGACTTGAGTCTGTGTATGTATATGTGTGTAATGTGTATGTGGTTATGTTTCCTCCCAGATGACTTGAGTCTGTGTATGTATATGTATGTAATGTGTATCTGGATATGTTTCCTCCCAGATGACATGAGTCTGTGTACGTATATGTGTGTAATGTGTATGTGGATATGTTTCCTCCCAGATGACTTGAGTCTGTGTATGTATATGTATGTAATGTGTATGTGGATATGTTTCCTCCCAGATGACTTGAGTCTGTGTATGTATATGTATGTAATGTGTATGTGGATATGTTTCCTCCCAGATGACTTGAGTCTGTGTATGTATATGTATGTAATGTGTATGTGGATATGTTTCCTCCCAGAAGACTTGAGTCTGTGTATGTATATGTGTGTAATGTGTATGTGAATATGTTTCCTCCCAGATGACTTGAGTCTGTGTATGTATATGTATGTAATGTGTATGTGGACATGTTTCCTCCCAGATGACTTGAGTCTGTGTATGTATATGTATGTAATGTGCATGTGGATATGTTTTCCTCCCAGATGACTTGAGTCTGTGTATGTATATGTTTGTAATGTGTATGTGGAAACGTTTCCTCCCAGATGACTTGAGTCTGTGTATGTATATGTGTGTAATGTGTATGTGGATATATTTCCTCCCAGATGACTTGAGTCTGTGTATGTATATGTATGTAATGTGTGTGTGGATATGTTTCCTACCAGATGACATGAGTCTGTGTATGTATATGTATGTAATGTGTATGTGGATATATTTCCTCCCAGATGACTTGAGTCTGTGTATGTATATGTATGTAATGTGTATGTGGATATGTTTTCCTCCCAGATGACTTGAGACTGTGTATGTATATGTATGTAATGTGTGTGTGGATATGTTTTCCTCCCAGATGACTTCAGTCTGTGTATGGCGGCGTGTACGTATGGGATATGTTCCCAGATGACTCTGGAGTCCGTGCATGGCGTATGTAATACGGCGTGATGGAAAGCCTCCCAGATGACTTGGAGTCTGTGCGCGTATATGTGCGTGTAATGTATATGGATATGCTCTCCCCATGACTTTGAGTCTGTGCATGCTATGTAATGTATGTGGATATGTTTCCTCCCAGATGACTCGAAATCTGTGTATGTATATGTGTAGATATGTTTCTCCTGCATTACTTGAGTCTGTGTATGTATATGTGTGTAATGTATGTGGATATGTTTCTCCAGATGACTTGAGTCTGTGTATGTATATGTGTGTGTAATGTGTGCGGGATATGTTTCTCCCAGATGACTTGAGCCCCGTGTATGTGACATGTTTCTACGTGTACGCGGGATAAGGTTACCTCCCGATGACTTGAGTCTGTGTATGTATATGTGTGTAATGTGTATGTGGATATGTTTTCCTCCCAGATGACTTGAGTCTGTGTATGTATATGTATGTAATGTGTATGTGGATATGTTTCCTCCCAGATTACTTGAGTCTGTGTATGTATATGTATGTAATGTGTATGTGGATATGTTTCCTCCCAGATGACTTGAGTCTGTGTATGTATATGTGTCTATTGTGTATGTGGATATGTTTCCTCCCAGATGACTTGAGTCTGTGTATGTATATGTGTGTAATGTGTATGTGGATATGTTTCCTCCCAGATGACTTGAGTCTGTGTATGTATATGTATGTAATGTGTATGTGGATATGTTTTCCTCCCAGATGACTTGAGTCTGTGTATGTATATGTATGTAATGTGTATGTGGATATGTTTTCCTCCCAGATGACTTGAGTCTGTGTATGTATATGTATGTAATGTGTATGTGGATATGTTTTCCTCCCAGATGACTTGAGTCTGTGATTGTATATGTGTGTAATGTGTATGTAGATATGTTTCCTCCCAGATGACTTGAGTCTGTGTATGTATATGTATGTAATGTGTATGTGGATATGTTTTCCTCCCAGATGACTTGAGTCTGTGTATGTATATGTATGTAATGTGTATGTGGATATGTTTCCTCCCAGATGACTTGAGTCTGTGTATGTATATATGTGTAATGTGTATGTGGATATGTTTCCTCCCAGATGACTTGAGTCTGTGTATGTATATGTATATAATGTGTATGTGGATATGTTTTCCTCCCAGATGACTTGAGACTGTGTATGTATATGTGTGTAATGTGTATGTGGATATGTTTCCTCCCAGATGACTTGAGTCTGTGTATGTATATGTGTGTAATGTGTATGTGGATATGTTTCCTCCCAGATGACTTGAGTCTGTGTATGTATATGTGTGTAATGTGTATGTGGATATGTTTCCTCCCAGATTACTTGAGTCTGTGTATGTATATGTGTGTAATGTGTATGTGGATATGTTTCCTCCCAGATGACTTGAGTCTGTGTATGTATATGTGTGCAATGTGTATGTGGATATGTTTCCTCCCAGATGACAAGAGTCTGAGTATGTATATGTGTGTAATGTGTATGTTGATATGTTTCGTTCTAGATGACTTGAGTCTGTGTATGTATATGTGTGTAATGTGTATGTGGATATGTTTCCTCCCAGATGACTTGAGTCTGTGTATGTGTAAGTGTGTAATATGTATGTGGATATGTTTCCTCCCAGATGACTTGAGTCTGTGTATGTATATGTGTGTAACGTGTATGTGGATATGTTTCCTCCCAGATGACTTGAGTCTGTGTATGTATATGTGTGTAATGTGTATGTGGATATGTTTCCTCCCAGATGACTTGAGTCTGTGTATGTATATGTGTGTAATGTGTATGTGGTATGTTTCCTCCCAGATGACTTGAGTCTGTGTATGTATATGTATGTAATGTGTATCTGGATATGTTTCCTCCCAGATGACATGAGTCTGTGTACGTATATGTGTGTAATGTGTATGTGGATATGTTTCCTCCCAGATGACTTGAGTCTGTGTATGTATATGTATGTAATGTGTATGTGGATATGTTTCCTCCCAGATGACTTGTGTCTGTGTATGTATATGTATGTAATGTGTATGTGGATATGTTTTCCTCCCAGATGACTTGAGTCTGTGTATGTATATGTGTGTAATGTGTATGTGGATATGTTTCCTCCCAGATGACTTGAGTCTGTGTATGTATATGTATGTAATGTGTATGTGGATATGTTTCCTCCCAGATGACTTGAGTCTGTGTATGTATATGTATGTAATGTGTATGTGGATATGTTTTCCTCCCAGATGACTTGAGTCTGTGTATGTATATGTATGTAATGTGTATGTGGATATGTTTTCCTCCCAGATGACTTGAGTCTGTGTATGTATATGTATGTAATGTGTATGTGGATATGTTTCCTCCCAGATGACTTGAGTCTGTGTATGTATATGTATGTAATGTGTATGTGGATATGTTTCCTCCCAGATGACTTGAGTCTGTGTATGTATATGTGTGTAATGTGTATGTGGATATGTTTCCTCCCAGATGACTTGAGTCTGTGTATGTATATGTGTGTAATATGTATGTGGATATGTTTCCTCCCAGATGACTTGAGTCTGTGTATGTATATGTGTGTAATGTGTATGTGGATATGTTTCCTCCCAGATGACTTGAGTCTGTGTATGTATATGTGTGTAATGTGTATGTGGATATGTTTCCTCCCAGATGACTTGAGTCTGTGTATGTATATGTGTGTAATGTGTATGTGGATATGTTTCCTCCCAGATGACTTGAGTCTGTGTATGTATATGTATGTAATGTGTATGTGGATATGTTTCCTCCCAGATGACTTGAGTCTGTGAATTTATATGTTGTAATGTGTATGTGGATATGTTTCCTCCCAGATGACTTGAGTCTGTGTATGTATATGTGTGTAATGTGTATGTGGATATGTTTCCTCCCAGATGACTTGAGTCTGTGTATGTATATGTATGTAATGTGTATGTGGATATGTTTCCTCCCAGATGACTTGAGTCTGTGTATGTATATGTGTGTAATGTGTATGTGGATATGTTTCCTCCCAGATGACTTGAGTCTGTGTATGTATATGTGTGTAATGTGTATGTAGATATGTTTCCTCCCAGATGACTTGAGTCTGTGTATGTATATGTGTGTAATGTGTATGTGGATATGTTTCCTCCCAGATGACTTGAGTCTGTGTATGTATATGTATGTAATGTGTATGTGGATATGTTTCGTTCTAGATGACTTGAGTCTGTGTATGTATATGTGTGTAATGTGTATGTGGATATGTTTCCTCCCAGATGACTTGAGTCTGTGTATGTATATGTGTGTAATGTGTATGTGGATATGTTTCCTCCCAGATGACTTGAGTCTGTGTATGTATATGTGTGTAATGTGTATGTGGATATGTTTCCTCCCAGATGACTTGAGTCTGTGTATGTATATGTGTGTAATGTGTATGTGGATATGTTTCCTCCCAGATGACTTGAGTCTGTGTATGTATATGTGTGTAATGTGTATGTGGATATGTTTCCTCCCAGATGACTTGAGTCTGTGTATGTATATGTGTGTAATGTGTATGTGGATATGTTTTCCTCCCAGATGACTTGAGTCTGTGTATGTATATGTGTGTAATGTGTATGTGGATATGTTTTCCTCCCAGATGACTTGAGTCTGTGTATGTATATGTGTGTAATGTGTATGTGGATATGTTTCCTCCCAGATTACTTGAGTCTGTGTATGTATATGTATGTTTGTGTATGTGGATATGTTTTCCCAGATGACTTGAGTCCAATGTGTATGTGGATATGTTTCCTCCCAGATGACTTGAGTCTGTGTATGTATATGTATGTAATGTGTATGTGGATATGTTTCCTCCCAGATGACTTGAGTCTGTGTATGTATATGTATGTAATGTGTATGTGGATATGTTTTCCTCCCAGATGACTTGAGTCTGTGTATGTATATGTGTGTAATGTGTATGTGGATATGTTTCCTCCCAGATGACTTGAGTCTGTGTATGTATATGTGTGTAATGTGTATGTGGATATGTTTCCTCCCAGATGACTTGAGTCTGTGTATGTATATGTGTGTAATGTGTATGTGGATATGTTTCCTCCCAGATGACTTGAGTCTGTGTATGTATATGTATGTAATGTGTATGTGGATATGTTTTCCTCCCAGATGACTTGAGTCTGTGTATGTATATGTATGTTTGTGTATGTGGATATGTTTTCCTCCCAGATGACTTGAGTCTGTGTATGTATATGTATGTAATGTGTATGTGGATATGTTTTCCTCCCAGATGACTTGAGTCTGTGTATGTTTATGTATGTAATGTGTATGTGGATATGTTTCCTCCCAGATGACTTGAGTCTGTGTATGTATATGTGTGCAATGTGTATGTGGATATGTTTCCTCCCAGATGACAAGAGTCTGAGTATGTATATGTGTGTAATGTGTATGTTGATATGTTTCGTTCTAGATGACTTGAGTCTGTGTATGTATATGTGTGTAATGTGTAGGTTGAAATGTTTCCTCCCAGATGACTTGAGTCTACGTATGTATATGTGTGTAATGTGTATGTAGATATGTTTCCTCCCAGATGACTTGAGTCTGTGTATGTATATGTGTGTAATGTGTAGGTTGAAATGTTTCCTCCCAGATGACTTGAGTCTACGTATGTATATGTGTGCAATGTGTATGTAGATATGTTTCCTCCCAGATGACTTGAGTCTGTGTATGTATATGTGTGTAATGTGTATGTGGATATGTTTCCTCCCAGATGACAAGAGTCTGAGTATGTATATGTGTGTAATGTGTATGTTGATATGTTTCGTTCTAGATGACTTGAGTCTGTGTATGTATATGTGTGTAATGTGTAGGTTGAAATGTTTCCTCCCAGATGACTTGAGTCTGTGTATGTATATGTATGTAATGTGTATGTGGATATGTTTCCTC
This sequence comes from Paraescarpia echinospica, assembly GCA_020002185.1. Classification (NCBI taxonomy): domain Eukaryota; kingdom Metazoa; phylum Annelida; class Polychaeta; order Sabellida; family Siboglinidae; genus Paraescarpia; species Paraescarpia echinospica. Next base: position 2,044,152 of record CM034533.1, on the reverse strand, counting down.
CCAGATGACTTGAGTCTGTATATGTATATGTGTGTAATGTGTATGTGGATATGTTTCCTCCCAGATGACTTGAGTCTGTGTATGTATATGTGTGTAATGTGTAGGTTGAAATGTTTCCTCCCAGATGACTTGAGTCTACGTATGTATATGTGTGTAATGTGTATGATATGTATATGTGTGTAATGTGTATGATATGTATATGTGTGTAATGTGTGTAGTGTGTATGTGGGTGTGTAAACGTTTTTCTCATATATGACTTGCATCTCGGACGCCAAACTTTCGGTGATTAATGTAGGCCGCCTCAGAAGAAAGGAAGCTCTCCTGTGTTTTTAAATTTCTCAATGGGGTAAGTTTTGACCATTTTAAAAGGTCATTGCGGATGTTAGACGGACATAAGTCGATTGTTCGTAACATACTCTCTGAATGATCAGTGGAATGCCGGTCAGTTATGGACATTTTACATAACGTTTTAACTTTAAAATATGTTTCAAATTTACGACATATTCAGACGACATTAAACTAAGCACGTACGCACGCACACACGCACGCACATGCGCGCCGCACACACACACTGTCAACGTTAGAAACGCATTGACGTTATGATTTTATGCGAATCATAAACAGTGTCCTTGTTTGGAAACGTTTGCGTTCCTGTGGAAAATCCCCATCGAACTCAGTTTTGCAGTTTTTTCTTGAGCGAGACTTAATTAACAAGAAATCTAATCTAAGATGGTGACTAAGACATTTAGCGCCCCTTGGGGTTTGGTGGGATAAATTGGAAGCGACTGACAAGCTTTGCTCGTTCCTGGGTACAATAAGTTCTTATCTTTCTACAGTGAAACCACGCAGCGGCGTGAACCCACTGGGATGAAGCTTAACGCCAAAAGACAAATCGCTGGCTTACGAACGACTGTGATGAAAACTTGTTTACGTAAGTCCCATAAGGTCGTTCTGTGTGCTCTTCTGCGTAGCCGTTAATCCGAGCCGGGTTCACGGTAAGTGACGCTAATACGCTAGGGCGGTTGACGTGCTGCCGGTTATGTTATGCCATCGCTGATAGATTGGGGCCACCCGAGAGGGCATTTTGACAGCCGATTCGCAGACATACATACGCACGAACACCCACATGCAAGCACGCACACATGTGCGCATAGTTCAATACGTCCTCGCAGACTAGATAAAGCTGTCTCGTTACCTTCAAAGAGAAACACTCAAAGTGCGAAAGACCGTATGAACTCAAAGTGTGAAAAACCGAATCAACTCAAAATGTGAAAGACCGAATCAACTCAAAGAGTAAAAGACCGAATCAACTCAAAGAGTGAAAGACCGAATCAACTCAAAAGAGTGAAACACCTAATGAACTCAAAGTGTGAAAGACTCAAAGTGTGAAATACTGAAGAAACTCAAAGTGTGAAAGACCTAATGAACTCAAAGTGTGAAAGACCTAATGAACTCAAAGTGTGAAAGAACGAATGAACTCAAAATGTGAAAGACCGAATCAACTCAAAGAGTGAAAGACCGAATCAACTCAAAAGAGTGAAACACCTAATGAACTCAAAGTGTGAAAGACTCAAAGTGTGAAATACCGAAGAAATTCAAAGTGTGAAAGACCTAATGAACTCAAAGTGTGAAAGAACGAATGAACTCAAAGTGTGAAATACGTAATCAACTCAAAGTGTGAAAGACTGAACGGACTCAAAGTGTGAAAGACCGAATGAACTCAAAGTGTGAAAGACTGAATGAACTCAAAGAGTAAAAGACCGAATTAACTAAAAGGGTGAAAGACTCAAAGTGTGAAATATCGAAGGAATTCAAAATGTGAAAGAACAAATGAACTCAATGTGTAAAAAAACGAATGAACTCAAATTGTGAAAGACCGAATGAACTCGAGTAGGCATATAAGTCAACCGAGTTCAGTCGAGTGAATCGAACGGGAAACACACAATTAGATAGTTTGAAAAGCAAGCCTCATTGACAAATCGGTGGTATTGGTGGATTTATGTACAACCTGCGTGTGCGTGTGTGTGAGAGAGAAAGAGACAGACAGAGAGACAGCCACATACACAGACAGACAAACAGACATACATACATACACACACCCGCATACATACATACATACAGACAGATAGACAGACAGACAGACATACAGACAGACAGACAGAAAGACAGACAGACAGACAGACAGACAGAAAGAAAGACAGACAGACAGACAGACAGACTGACAAACAGCCATACATACGCAAAGACATAGGAGAGATATGTGCGTTGATGTGCATATTTGTATTCGTGTGAATGTTTGTGGTTTTGCATCAACGACATTGAATAGTATCTTTGAATTGAAATTACATCACATGTACACGTTTTGAATTGACAACCTATCTTGATCACTACAAACTTCTGTCTACTAGCAAGGCCAAGAACAAATACTTTCGTGTGCCGCTGATCGCCCGGTTAAACGATAGGCCATCAACCTCCTCGGGCTGCGCCTTGCTACGCCACCCAGCTGATAGAGTGCACACCCGTCACGTTGATATCTCCCTCACACGGCCTTCAATCTGTGGGCATTCGTCAGCTGGACACAGCCGCTTTGTAGCTCTGTCATCACAAACCGTCAACGCGACGTCAACAGTCGGGCAGGGTACCATCAACACACGCCTGGATAGTTGAATGTATACCCGGGCACAGACTCTACGAGGCGAGTCGAATCTACTTGCTGTGGTCCCTTCGACGGCGGTAAAGCACACGTGTTTGTAGAGGGCATCTCGCTACCGGGGGTACTGCATTATGGTATAAGGATATGTATTTAACTTGTATGCTTCTTCTTCTTCTTGCTCGTCTTTCTCATGGTGTTGTTTTTCCCTTTCTTCGTCTTCTTTCCATTGAACCCCACCACATCTCGGCAGTTCAATCCTACCCGTTCGCGGTCTCTCTTAATGCTACAGCTACATGTTATTCGCATACTTATTATTTAGCTAGTAAAAAACCTATTTGTTTCAAGTTCATCTTAGCAATAGTCCAATTGACACTAATGTTTGATCGATCAGGTTCAGCAGCCGGTAAGATAATAACGATTTATTTCCCGAACCGGCATATAACAATTAAGTCCGCTTATTCAGATCCACATATTTGTGTATGATAATTGAGTCCGGAGACGATAATTAGATCTGCAGATTGCAGAAAAGACATGTGTATGTAGCTATGCAGCTTGCAGGTAGGTCAGTAACATTATGTCTTTGTAATGTATATGGCTTAATGTTCAATATGTCAAATATGGGTGTGCAACAACCATCGCGCTTGATCAGAAGAACACGTTTATCTACTCGATATTACAAACCCGATCAGAAGATACACACACATACGTACGCACGTTCGCACGCACGCAGGTGCGCGCACAAACACACACACATACACACACACACACACACACACACACACACACACACACACACACACACACACACATACTCGCAAACAAACAAACAGACAGACACACAGACAAACAAACAATGTACGTTCACACCGTCACTCACACGCATATCCAGTAGTTGATGACTTAATCAACGTGCCGTATATAGCAGCGGGTGTGAACGTCAATGACGCCACACCCTCCGAGGTATAACAGCTGAAAAGCATCGCATATCGCACTCACATGTACCCATCGCCTACAACTGCCGACCTTGTTGCGCTAGCGTCTTATTTATAGTGAACGCTACATATTTACTCCACTGTCGAAACAGCCACTCGAGTTCTGCTCGAATTATAAGAAAAGGTGTTTCAGTTGTAAACAAATAAAGGTACGTTGTGTATAGCGCAGCTGTCAAGCTACAAAAGCCTTGGGATTGTTCAAAGCATTTTACACTTTACGCATGGCATACCTGTTCAATCAAACTCCATCTCGACTTCTCTGAGAATAATTCAGCCACGCTTCACTTAATGCGCGAAGACCATTCGGATGCAAATGTTCACCACTGCCTATAGCCAGGTACTCATCCATACAGCTGAGTAAACTGGAGCAACGTAACGTGAAAGAGTTTGTCCACGTTTCGACACGGCAGCAGAGAACGGGAAGCACGGTTTTCTCGTTTCAGAGTCAAGTTTATGATATAATCGGACAAACTAGTGCAGTGTCGATAATTATGTCGACGAAAACGGCAACGCTGTAATACATAAGGTTATTAACAACTTTCAAATTACCCGGGGACTTTTTCACTAAGAACATAAGCACTTAAGGAAAATCCATTGTTAAAAAATCCGTTGTTAAATTTAAAGAGTTTTTCAAAATGCAAAAAGCAGCCGCCGTGTGACAGAGGACACTATTTCCGTGACACACCGGCGGAAGTGTCCCGGTGGCGCACCCTGGTGTTGATAGTTGTCAGTATACAAGTTAATGAGCGAAGTCGATTTCAAAGAGCAATATGGGTATTGTGAGCTCATGAAAATGTAAGTGAAACGTCCTTCGATTCATCTTCCAATTCTTCTACAGATCTGAAAATCAAAGAACTTATTTCGGCATGGACTATACCATTAGAGGAAGGAGATTTAATATCAACGTCTCACGTCATTAATCTCGCACAATTCCCGCGAGCGCGAGAGGAGACGAGATAAGCACGCCGTCTAATGAGGATGACACGCATGTCGACCTTCTCCGTGTGGATGTTGTTGATCTTCCAGCTGTCTAATCATTCAACGGTCATTATGTCTTATGCCCACTTGCGTTCCGCTGCCGCCTAGATGATGCATCACGGTTTGATCTTACGACATCATCTCTAGGACGAAGTACACTATTCACAAGCTTCTACGTTATGACAGATGCGAATTCCTCTTGATATCTTACATGATTCAGTTTATAGATACGTCAGTGCGAGCATAGCGGCGGCAGTAAGTCTGCGTCAAGTTCACGGGTGCTAGACGAGTTATGCGGTGTTTTGAAGAAAACTCGTAGCCACGTAAATAATCTGATAACGTGATACATTCGTCAGGAGAATTAAGGAATCGATACGCGGGATTTAATAACTGTGGAAAGCGTGCCGTGCATACGTTTCCCGATCTGCTTCACTTTTTTGTCTTCAATTTATTTTGCCCGTCGCGAATCAAGTTCATTGATGTTCAATGAACATGTTGAGCGTGAAAAGTGTACGTAATGTTCACAGTCGGCTTAATAAAAGATAGTGTATACTTGGGTTAAAATCTTCCTAAAACTGACTTTGGTCGTTAGATCGTGCGAACTTGTAAAAATGTGAATAGTTTATAAAAGTATAAAGACTCGGACCATTTGTGTTTTAGTGCGAATTATGACCGGACTAGTGTAAAACGTAGTGCCATAATTTGTCGAAACGAAATGACAAATGTTTATATATATTTATATTACATATTAAACACACACACACACACACACACACACACACACACACACACACACACACACACACACACACACACACACACACACACACACACACACACACACACACACGCGGACACGCACACGCACACACAGACACACACACACGCACGCACGCACGCACACACACACACACACACACAAACACATCATCTTCCGACATTATTGCACACAGCAAGGCAATCGCATCTGTATTCATGCTGCTACCACACCAACGAATCTGTATGCTTGTCTAGATACTCAATATCACCACCATATCTTTGACATTTTGACTAATACGTGTCTTCTGGCATGGCAATACCAACCAAAACACCTCAAAGATCGCAGTTTCATGAAACACCAACAAGTGAGTTTAAAGTTATTTATGACTCACTCTACAAGTTACTACCAACGTGGAACCGCGATACAACTTGGTACTAATATTTACAAAACGGCAAATCGCTACTACGGCATTGTAGTCCTACAACAAGATGGCCAATCATATACCATGTGCTACGGAACGTAATTAAGTATACCATCTTTCTTTTCGATTATAATTGAAGATGCGAAACTACATCGGTCGGTTTACCAACTACGCCCTATACTAACACGGAGAAACGTTGATTCGTCCGTTAATGAGTTTACTCTCTAGAACTCCAACAGCAGATGTTGACAGATTAGCAGATGTGTGCATATACTGTTACCACGTCACCACACTGAGCGCGTGGGGGTCCATCGGACCCGCGAGATTGATCTGAAGCGAATTGTTGCATCATTAGTATAAAAACTGACGACACTGGCAGCAAAACAACATCGCTGTTATGACGCGGCCATCTTTACCCAGAATGCTATCCGACTGTCACAATTAAGGTTTTTGTAATTGCATAAATTATTTTTATCGTATACATAAACGTCTGAACGTGGTGACTATTGGAGTGGGTTGGGGTGGGGTGGGATGGAGTGGGGTGTGGTAGGGTGGGGTGGGGTGGGGGGCGGAGGCTCACCAAAAACCACTAACTGCATCTCCCCTTGAAGCTAACAAGAAACCTCCAAATGCACCCATTGCCGAAATATTTTGGGTGCTAGGCATATATCCAGCATCCCACCTAAGACATGGCGAGAGCAGTTCCCCAATTCCCCCGGTACCGACGCCTGTGATATAGCATTCATTGCGAACAGATTAGATACCATGCATGAAATGGAAACTAAATAAAGTATGTTGCCTTTTTTAAAGACCGACCTAGTTTATTAATACACTGAATGATTACTGATAGATGTGTCCACTAATTTATCATTACGAATATGTTAATTGTTACATCTACGTCTGGCCAAGATTGGATAGAAAATCTTCGACTGGAATATAGTAAAGATTAGTTTGTTAAGATGCATTAGCACGTGCTTCTAAAATATTCCATACGTGTTAGGCGGCGGATTTTACTCAAGATATACCAGTTAGCCACTAGGTTGAGATGCCTGAGATATTCCACAGTGTAAAATCGCAGTAACAGGGCAAAGGCAAAGACGACAGCATTAAAGCTACGACCGACGTTGGCTGCGATGCTAAAGGTAATAACGCCACTTGCTGATGTAAAACTTTACAACACGCCGTATTACGTAAACAGCTTTACATTTTATTTTGCAAGCGTGCAAGTGGAGCGCGTGCGTGGGTTGGTGAGTTTCAGGGACGGTCTTCTCCATGACCTGCCCCCGTCGTTCAACCATCATACTTAATACGGCAGTCGCTGTGGGAAAGTTCGTATGCACGTGCCCGCACACGGAACAAGACGGGGATGACACCAGGGCTGACAGGGACAGCCGGGAACAGAGGATCGCACCGCACGTCTGTCACGGGTCTTCTTGACATACGGTGGAGTTCCACGAAAATGAAACGTGATCTAGGTAGAAGTCGTTGCTATCTCCCCGTGACGTAACGGCGTTTACACGCAGTGCGTCACTACGGCGATGTGATTGTTACGTAATATAAAAAATCATGTTACGTGGGTTGATGGCGTATTTATGAAATAGAAGTTTGATTAAAACACACGAGTGAATGCACGCACAGGCACACACAAACACACACAGACACAGCCTGCGTGCTCGCACGAATTATATTGTATTTCCCTTGTGAAGACAGGACCATTGAACTGTCTAGCATGGAGTATCGCCATCAGCTGTGATGTTCCGATCGACCGCAACAGTGGCGTGGCGCCACTTCCACACCAGTCGTTAATCTGACACACGATTTCCGCACTCATCAATTTTCATTTCCGGAAACTGTTGCGTCAACTTCCACACACCGGAAGTAAGAAACCGTAAGTTGAAGCACAAGTCGATTTATCAAACGCAATACGTCAGAATGAAAACAAATATGATTTTGTTCAACTGGATAGACCTTTTTATGTGCCGTAATTGCTGCGTGCGCAATACGGAAGTAGAATACGGTGGTTTGGTGGATGACCTTTGTCCGACAATGAGGACAGGGACACTGCTGCAGTATTCGGAGAGTAACAAGAAAGCAGCATGCGTACCTTTGATTGAAGGCAACAGAACGAATACTTGTCGTGCTTTCCACTTGCCCTCTTGTCACGACTAATTCAGATACATTCTGCCCCAAACATTATTCACATAACACGTGTATGCAGCTATATTAGCGATGGTGTAAAATCGTTTCACTGTAGGCGAGCCGTATTTCTGCTCCATTTCCCTTCTATCACTTGAGCTGTCCCATTAGAATATTTTCCCAGTGGGATCGCGTATAACGACATCCAAATATATGGGCCGTGCATAAAGGGAGTCTGCGGTTAATCGTAGTTTATCTATCGGAGTTGCAGTCATAACCGCCTTGCACACACGCACTCATTTGTAACGATGCTTGCTATGCTATCGGCTAAATTCAGCTTGTCCACATTAACTATTACATACAACATAAATTTGCATCTTTTATATTTCCTTGTAGTGTTTATATATTGTATGTAGAAAGGAAGGCAGCGTACACTGCGTGTTAAAAAGTAAAGGTAAGTTCTTATACAGCGCAGTATCCACTCCTCGGGACCGCTCAAAGCGAGAGAGAGAGAGAATGAGAGAATGAGAGAGAGAGAGAGAGAGAGAGAGAGGGGGGGGGGGAGATAGAGAGGGAGAGGGGGAGGGACAGGGAGAGGGAGAGGGACAGAGGGAGAGAGAGAGGGAGTAAGTTAATATGTTCCGTAGTGAAATGCTGCTTCCCAAAAAAGACGTATAAATATGTAGTTTTATAATGGGCAACCACAAAGTAAAAAGTAAAGGTACGTTCTTATATAGCGCAGTATCCAGTCCTCAGAACTGCTCAAAGCACTTTACACTTTACTCCCTGGCAGACATGTTCAATGAAAACCATCTCGACTTTTCTGGGAAGCATCCAGCCACGCTGCGATTAATGCGCGAAGATTATTCGTACACAAATACCCACCACTGTCTATTGCCAGGTACTCATTCATACAGCTAAGTGAACTGGAGCAACGTAGAGTGAACGAACTTCCCCAAGGTTCGACACCGCAGCACAGGATTCACGGTCGAGAGTCCGAAGCTCTAGAAACTGCACCACTGCCCTCTACATTAACATATAGTTGCATATAATCCTATTTCAGTTCGCGTGGTAAACGACACACACAGCCACATTAACGGTATTTTTACAGAGCGAATAACATTTACGAGTAACATTAACACATCATTTTACACCTTCTAACAGCAGCGTTCGTGCAACTCTACGTCATCGTTATTACTGCCGTGTACGCCACCAAAGGTGTACACCTCCAACACCGCAAACTCCTCGTTTGAGTTAATTAATACCAGACGGGAGGATGGCAGCCCTCGTAGGTCTATGCAAATATAACTCGCCCGAGTATGAAACTCGACTCTGACAGATGCTCTTTCATCTCCGCTACGCCTCATGGAAAGGTCAGGCAGAAGCAACTAAGGAGACCACGTCATAATTCATGGGAAAGAGTTTGCGCACACTGGCCGCCGAAATCTACGTTAGGCTGCCCGTGTCAAGGCATCTCCCGCATGCAATAAGTTTTGGATCAACGAATCGGTCACGGGACACTATCTATTTCTGTGTGTGTGTGTGTGTGTGTGTGTTTGCGTTTGTGCGCGCGCGCGTGTGTGTTTGTGTGTGTATGTGTGTGTGTGTGTGTGTGTGTGTGTGTGTGTGTGTGTGTGTGTGTGTGTGTGTGTGTGTGTGTGTGTGTGTGTGTGTGTGTGTGTGTGTGTGTGTGTGTGTGTGTGTGTGTGTGTGTGCGTGTGTGAATTTGTGTGTGTATGTGTGCATGTATTTGTGTGAGTATGTGTGTGTGTTTGTATTTGTGCGTGTGTGCGTGTGTGTGTGCGCGTGTGTTTGTGATATGTATGTGGGATGGGAGGGTAGGGTGTGTGTGTGTGCGTGTCTGCGTGCGGGCGTATGAGCACGTCTGCGTGGTGTGTGTGTGTGTGTGTGTGTGTTTGTGTGTGTGTGTGTGTGTGTGTGTGTGCGTGTGTGTGTGTGTGTGTGTGTGTGTGTGTGTGTGTGTGTGTGTGTGTGTGTGTGTGTGTGTGTGTGTGTGTGTGTGTGTGTGTGTGTGTGTGTGCATACTTATGTGCGTACGTGCGTGTGTGCGTGCGTGTTTGGGATGACAATAAGGGGACGATGTTTGCACAAATCCAGAATAAAATTTAAAAGGAATCTTGACAATTATGCGCTGACACTGAGCACGTTCTGGTTCTAGTTTTATGTATATTTCGCACTACGTCTGACCAAATTGGTTGATTGGACATCACATTGATGTCAACATCTTGCAGGTATTAATCTTCTCTCCAAATAGCCTGCATCGTTTTATCTGGGTCCAATCAATCATACTTTCTATTCCTTCTACGCTACATTTATTTTATGACTCATACTACGAGTTACTCAGTCACTACCAAGTTAAGCCTGGGGACCGCGTCACTACCATGTTAAGTCACTACCATGTTAAGTCACTACCATGTTATGTCACTACCATGTTAAGTCACTATCATGTTAAGTCACTACCATTCTTGAGAAGTCATAAGCCCGTTTTGCTCTTTAAAAACGATTTCACTTCTTAACAGTGATATAGTAATTGTATTCTGAAAACTGTCACCACTTGGATGGGCTGCCGAGACAATTTCGCCGGTGTGTCACGCTGCGAGATGGCGGCGGATCCTTAAATTTATCAATGGATTTAACGAGGGCCTTTTTAAGTATTAGCCACTTTTACAGAAGAGATATTGTTTCTTCTAAAATATCAACGACTTATGTTATATTGGAAGCATTTATTCAAGTTGCACTTATAGCGACATGATTGTCCTGATTATCATCATCGTGATAACGACACCGTCATCCTCGCCGCAGTCCTCTCGTTCCTACAGATGTAACTCGGATATCTTGTTTCTCAAAGTACTTTCAAATACCCACATTTGCCTCATCGCAGAGTCATTCCTAACTGTGTAATTCAATCAAGCGATTTTCCCAGAATCCCTGCCATTGCTGCCAGCTTTGCCACATTGCCATCGGGAGTTCTGAGGAAACGAAAACATCACATGCAAGATTTAGTCCTTACGAAAGGGTGAAGCTTCTCATTTTTTGCGGCTGTACAAACCACTAATTTACAGCTGCGGCGCCCACAGTTCGTGAACAAATGATACGAACACCGGAATTGTGATCCCGTTGTACGTGGTGAGAGTAGGACAGGTCACTCATTTACTTCCGGGTTCACGGCTGACGAAAAAGGGCCAGTGATTTTGAACGGTATCCCTTTCTACATGTTTTGCTTCCTGAAATACGTAGTCGTGTACAGGGAAATATACGCATTTGAACATGACAACAGTCAGTAGATACATTTGTGGGGGCTGACAGAATGTGGACATGTCGCTGGGGGAGGTTCCCCTGCGTATAAAGACAGCATCTTCGTATTTGTGCAACATCTAACGGGAGCCTCTCCGATGTTGATTTTCCAGAAAATAAAACCGTACAGAAAGAACTCTATATTCGTGAGCATTGTCGCCCGTGGGTAAACTAAGAATGATTTATCCCCAGAGGAGTGAACAGGACGCGGACTAATGTACATGTGTTCTCGAGAAAAAACGCACGTACTCCCAGTGGGGCGACAGTGGGAGGCGGATAGGATGGGGAAAGGACAGCTGCAGTTGGGTCCGGGTACAGGCGTCTCCCGCGAGAGTCCCCCAAGACAGCGACGTCATCGATCTCTAAATACAGCTGTATGACGTGTCCCGCTAATTGGTCGCCACAAACAGTTGAACCTCTGTTGTGACAAACCTGCCAACGAAGACACCAGGGCCAAGACATAGGTCTTGTTTTACGGATAGGATGTGAAATTAATTCGTCGTTGTGGTTGACCCGGTAACGATGACGTACCAGATTATATAAGGCCTTCGTCAATACAATACATTATGTCAGTAGATATACTTTCTCACATCTAATCTACACTAAATTGCACCTGGTGTATGTCCTGTTGCTCTACTCTAATGTCTTCTTTACGTCTGTTGAAAAAAGACTAATTTCTTCAAAACCTTTCAATAATTTGAAAAATTACTATTCATTTTCTCTTAGTCTCCTGACATCTGCTGTCAGGCCACGTCCCCTATGTGTGTTTAAAACTCAAGTGTCTCTATTCTAGAATAAGTGTTTTAGTTGCTCTTCGTTGCTCAAAGAGGACATTCCATGATTACATCGTTAGCAAAAACCATTGATTATTTGATTATGTGACAGTATTTTGTTTGCAAATATGATTCAGGCGTTGCAATAATGACATTACTTATTAAATGTAAAAATCTGGTAGAAGAACTGAAAGAATACGAAATAGCGTTTGTAAATAACAAAGTCACTAGGGTTGAAGACGTTTTCATTCTCACAGCGGATGACAAAAATCAATGGAACAAATAACCTACACTTTTTTGAAATGCCAACAAACCTAAACATATTGACACAACACACACACACACACACACACACACACACACACACACACACACACACACACACACACACACACACACACACACACACACACACACACACACACACACCTGATAATGGCGGCAATACATAGACTACTAGATGACACTGTTGACAAGCCATGGGTTTCCCTGACCATCCTCCACCTGGAGCCTGTGGTTCTGGATGACGATCGTGTTTAATCTCGTCTTGTCAACGATGTCGTCCTCTAATCAAACGCAGCATCTCTGTTTGTCGAGCTCACCTTTCACACAAGGACTGTCACCCAGAATGAGCCCTTATTTGAAAGAGACATATCTACATCCGGTTAGGTATCAGCAGGGTGTAGTCCAGGGTCTACCCCCTGGTAACTTCAGACATTGCTTAATTGAGTGTCGCAAAGCTTGGTAGAGCTGCACGTCTTACTTAGCTTTGGTAACCCCAAAGGAAGGGTAATCTGGACTTGTAACCGACGTTTAACAAGTATCAACACGATATTTCACGGCAAACGTTTCGGACCGTGGCTAAATGTGTTGATTTATTAGAGTCAAAGTGTACTTTCAATTACTCCTGATTTTGGCAAAGCTTCAATCTCTGTTTTAAGGCCTCCACCAGACGCACAGCCTGGCATTGGGTATGGATGTATTCGTAGACAATCTGGAACTGAGAGGGACTAATCAGTGTCAGGCCGCGACCTGTGTAACTACTATTAGTAGTAATACCAGGTTAATAAATCACTACGTTAGAAAACCATAAGTCATTGCTAATGTGTATATTAACTGCCCCCAGAAATAACCGTACTCGCGTTTGGAGGAATCCATGTTTACTGAGTAAACCAGCACGTATTTTCTAGAGCAAACCGAGTCGTGGGGATCGGCCGAGTTGTTGCGCGAAACAGGTGGGGCAAATAACGTCATAGTCATCGTGTTGGCTCAGGACTGCTCGTGACGTCTACTTGCCGGATTCTTGCTTATTCAGAGAGAAGGAGAGGGAGGGGGGAGGGGGAAGGAAGGAGTGGGGGGAAGGGAGGGAGGGAGACAAAGAATGGAAGAGAGAGAGAGAGAGAAGGAGTGAAGAGATATTGACAAAGAGAAGATGGAAGAAGAAAATGTAGAAGTAAAAGAGGAAGACTAAATCTAAGAAGGATATATAATAAGGGCTCTCGAAGGGGCCGGGGTGAACCGCCGAGTGTGAATGAGAGGAGAGGTGGGGAAGACTCGTCTAGAAGGATGAAAACACCAGTGAGTGAGAGTTCGCTCATTAATTCTGACAAGACGTGTCTCAATTACACTGGACGCAGTGATTGTTTAAAATTTAACGAGTCGGTGCACGTAGTCTGAAAAAGTCGTCTGTCATTTTGCCTATTATGAAAAGCCTTTGTCTCTTTCACGACAACTGCATACTATGGACAAATTTAATCATTCGGCCATGGAATCGACTGGTTTCTTTCAAATTATATTAGGTTTTTTTGTGAAACTACACTTGATTCTCTACCCGGTGTGAGAAAAGGCGAAAGAGGGGATAATTTAAACGGAAAAAGGCGGAAATCGAAGAGAGAGATATAGATAAAGAGAGAGAGAGAGAGGGGGGGATAGAGAGGAAGAGGACTGGAGAGAGGGTGAGAGAGAGGGGAGAGAGAGAGAGAGAGAGAGAAAGAGAGAGAGAGAGATAATAATTTTTTTAATTTATTTTAACATTCTAAAAAACCTATGCGTCATTTTACGTTGTGTTCACGAACATGTCCGTTTAAATTTAGATACGATGTGAGGAAAGTGTAAAGACGTAGGCCTATGTTGAGGTGTCAATGGTATCCAAAGTCAAGTGCGAGATGTTTGAACCAACCACACACCAAACTATCTGAATATCTCCGTATTTAATGTTTTTTAAGCAACACGTGATCGTAATGCCTTTGCTCTTTTGGCGTCTTGTTTCTTATGGCGTTCGTTATCTCGATGACAAACCGAAAGTCCGATTTGTCCACACTGAATACACCTGCTATCAACACACCCTTGGGTTACCCACAACGACCGCGCATATGCACCGTTATAAAAAATATATCTAAGATATTTTGCTTACAGCATATTCCCATTAAACACGACTAGACAAAAAAACTGCTGCCACCAATTACACGCTACGCTGAGTTTTTGCGGGACCCGTCGTGAAACGGACACCCTCTTGCTCAGTGGGTGGGCGGGAGGGGTGGGTAGCAATGAAAGTTACCGAAGCGCCCTATTCCAGATCATGCCTTTAGGTTCAAGCAGTGCGACACGTTGATGTGGACCTGGCGGTAGATTCGTACCCTTTTCACACCTCAGGTTTTGCGCACCAGCGCTTGTGACTTTGTATTGGCGGACCAGACCGTTGACAGATCGGTGCTGTTTTGTGGTTCGTCTGCGCTTTCTCAACATTCCTCCAAACAATCATTCTGCAAGTCGTACTTGTATAAGCAGTAATCAGAGCGATTCTCACAATTTGAATCTTCGTGGGCGCTATACAGTTATGCATGTGTTGCTGTTTTGATATTGTAAACTGTCGCTGCTCTTCAAAAACCATGTGATGGACAAATTCGGTGGGTTGAAAGTAGCTTTGTAGACACCGCAATTGCCCAAGTTAGTTTAGAAGATCTAAAGGCCTAAGTCAATTATTTCGACAATGTTAACACCTATATGCAATTATTTATTATACTGAATATGGATATAATTTCAACTATTCGCACACATAATCCGGACACCAAACAACCGTATTAGCGATAGTCTGAACCAGTTGAGGAAACAAGTTCAACTTATTACGAACGCAGCGTTGTCGACCTACCTATTCCATTGGAAGCCTTGATTATTACTAACATAATCAATTACAGTTTCATATCGATATTGTTGCGATTTTTACACAATTTATCCATGTGTATCGTGCAAAACACGGAGGTATATTTGTTGACAGGGCTAACCCGTAGTTATGCCATATATATGGCGCACGAATATTGATCACAACCACAGACAACTGGGCATATATCGCAACACAAAAAACATGTTTACTCAGTCAGTTATTTATTCAAGCGAAAACCAGCTATATTCCTAGTTTCCTAGTTGTTTCCAGCACTCGGCAACGTTCTATTAACTGACTAATCCGTATATATTGTGGTTACAATGTTATGATCTTAAGAGGTCTCATTCAACTAGTCAGCCTTTTTCAGAACATTATCGCCAAGCCGACCTTTCTCTGCTGGCACTGAGGGTGGTCACTGCCAGGCTGAGGGTGGTCACTGCCAGGCTGAGGATGGTCACTGCCAGGCTGAGGGTGATCACTGCCAGGCTGAGGGTGGTCGCTGCCAGGCTGAGGGTGGTCACTGCCAGGCTGAGGGTGATCACTGCCAGGCTGAGGGTGGTCACTGCCAGGCTGAGGGTGGTCACTGCCAGGCTGAGGGTGGTCGCTGCCAGGCTGAGGGTGGTCACTGCCAGGCTGAGGGTGATCACTGCCAGGCTGAGGGTGGTCGCTGCCAGGTGCTTGTCGTCCTCAGTCGTTCTTTTACGTCCCACATTGAGACATATATGCATGCACTTTAAACGAACGGGATGCTCACTACGAAGTAATTAACATATCTTCTGGAAACTTAAGCCGTGATCGCAGGTGATCGCAGGTGATCGCAGGTGATCGCAGGTGATCGCAGGTGTGCGCTCGTACTTGAGGTTTTATTCGTTTATCGGAATTTATTTACGGTGTTCGAGGAGCATCGCGGTTTATGGCCGGTAACGATGTTCCCAACGGTTCGTGGGTTTATAGCCCAGTAACGATGTTCCCAACGGTTCGTGGGTTTATAGCCCAGTAACGATGTTCCCAACGGTTCGTGGGTTTATAGCCCAGTAACGATGTTCCCAACGGTTCGTGGGTTTATAGCCCAGTAACGATGTTCCCAACGGTTCGTGGGTTTATAGCCCAGTAACGATGTTCCCAATGGTTCGTGGGTTTATAGCCCAGTAACGATGTTCCCAACGGTTCGTGGGTTTATAGCCCAGTAACGATGTTTTATAGCCCAGTAACGATGTTCCCAACGGTTCGTGGGTTTATAGCCCAGTAACGATGTTCCCAACGGTTCGTGGGTTTATAGCCCAGTAACGATGTTCCCAACGGTTCGTGGGTTTATAGCCCAGTAACGATGTCCCAAAGGTTCGTGGGTTTATAGCCCAGTAACGATGTTCCCAAAGGTTCGTGGGTTTATAGCCCAGTAACGATGTTCCCAACGGTTCGTGGGTTTATAGCCCAGTAACGATGTCCCAAAGGTTCGTGGGTTTATAGCCCAGTAACGATGTTCCCAATGGTTCGTGGGTTTATAGCCCAGTAACGATGTTCCCAATGGTTCGTGGGTTTATAGCCCAGTAACGATGTTCCCAACGGTTCGTGGGTTTATAGCCCAGTAACGATGTTCCCAACGGTTCGTGGGTTTATAGCCCAGTAACGATGTTCCCAAAGGTTCGTGGGTTTATAGCCCAGTAACGATGTTCCCAACGGTTCGTGGGTTTATAGCCCAGTAACGATGTCCCAAAGGTTCGTGGGTTTATAGCCCAGTAACGATGTTCCCAATGGTTCGTGGGTTTATAGCCCAGTAACGATGTTCCCAATGGTTCGTGGGTTTATAGCCCAGTAACGATGTTCCCAATGGTTCGTGGGTTTATAGCCCAGTAACGATGTTCCCAATGGTTCGTGGGTTTATAGCCCAGTAACGATGTTCCCAATGGTTCGTGGGTTTATAGCCCAGTAACGATGTTCCCAATGGTTCGTGGGTTTATAGCCCAGTAACGATGTTCCCAATGGTTCGTGGGTTTATAGCCCAGTAACGATGTTCCCAATGGTTCGTGGGTTTATAGCTCAGTAACGATGTTCCCAATGGTTCGTGGGTTTATAGCCCAGTAACGATGTCCCCAATGGTTCGTGGGTTTATAGCCCAGTAACGATGTTCCCAACGGTTCGTGGGTTTATAGCCCAGTAACGATGTTCCCAATGGTTCGTGGGTTTATAGCCCAGTAACGATGTCCCCAATGGTTCGTGGGTTTATAGCCCAGTAACGATGTCCCAAAGGTTCGTGGGTTTATAGCCCAGTAACGATGTCCCCAATGGTTCGTGGGTTTATAGCCCAGTAACGATGTTCCCAACGGTTCGTGGGTTTATAGCCCAGTAACGATGTTCCCAATGGTTCGTGGGTTTATAGCCCAGTAACGATGTCCCCAATGGTTCGTGGGTTTATAGCCCAGTAACGATGTTCCCAACGGTTCGTGGGTTTATAGCCCAGTAACGATGTCCCAAAGGTTCGTGGGTTTATAGCCCAGTAACGATGTTCCCAATGGTTCGTGGGTTTATAGCCCAGTAACGATGTTCCCAATGGTTCGTGGGTTTATAGCCCAGTAACGATGTTCCCAATGGTTCGTGGGTTTATAGCCCAGTAACGATGTTCCCAATGGTTCGTGGGTTTATAGCCCAGTAACGATGTCCCCAATGGTTCGTGGGTTTATAGCCCAGTAACGATGTTCACAATGGTTCATGGGTTTATAGCCCAGTAACGATGTCCCCAATGGTTCATGGGTTTATAGTTCAGTAACGATGTCCCTAATGGTTCGTGGGTTTATAGCTCAGTAACGATGTTCCCAATGGTTCGTGGGTTTATAGCCCAGTAACGATGTCCCTAATGGTTCGTGGGTTTATAGCCCAGTAACGATGTCCCCAATGGTTCATGGGTTTATAGTTCAGTAACGATGTTCCCAATGGTTCGTGGGTTTATAGCTCAGTAACGATGTTCCCAATGGTTCGTGGGTTTATAGCCCAGTAACGATGTCCTCAATGGTTCGTGCGTGTATAGCCCAGTAACGATGTCCCCAATGGTTCGTGGGTTTGTAGCCCAGTAACGATGTCCCCCAATGGTTCGTGGGTTTATGGCCCAGTAACGATGTCCCCAATGGTTCGTGCGTTTATAGCCCAGTAACGATTTCCCCAATAGTTCGTGCGTTTATAGCCCAGTAACGTTAACCCCAATGCTTCGTTTGTTTATAGCCCAGTAACGATTTCCCCAATAGTTCGTGGGTTTATAGCCCAGTAACGTTGACCCCAATGCTTCGTTTGTTTATAGCCCAGTAACGATTTCCCCAATAGTTCGTGCGTTTATAGCCCAGTAACGTTAACCCCAATGCTTCGTTTGTTTATAGCCCAGTAACGATTTCCCCAATAGTTCGTGGGTTTATAGCCCAGTAACGTTGACCCCAATGCTTCGTTTGTTTATAGCCCAGTAACGATGACCCCAATGCTTCGTTGGTTTATAGCCCAGTAACGATTTCCCCAATAGTTCGTGCGTTTATAGCCCAGTAACGTTAACCCCAATGCTTCGTTTGTTTATAGCCCAGTAACGATTTCCCCAATAGTTCGTGGGTTTATAGCTCAGTAACGATGCCCCCAATGCTTCGTTGGTTTATAGCCCAGTAACGATGCCCCCAATGGTTCGTTTGTTTATAGCCCAGTAACGATGACCCCAATGGTTCGTTGGTTTATATCCCAGTAACGATGCCCCCAATGGTTCGTTTGTTTATAGCCCAGTAACGATGCCCCCAATGGTTCGTTGGTTTATAGCCCAGTAACGATGTCCCCAATGGTTCGTGGATTCATAGCCCAGTAACGATGACCCCAATGCTTCGTTGGTTTATAGCCCAGTAACGATGCCCCCAATGGTTCGTTTGTTTATAGCCTAGTAACGATGTCCCCAATGGTTCGTGGGTTTATAGCCCAGTAAGGATGACCCCAATGGTTCGTTTGTTTATAGCCCAGTAACGATGTCCCCAATGCTTCGTTTGTTTATATAGCCCAGTAACGATGACCCCAATGCTTCGTTGGTTTATAGCCCAGTAACGATGTCCCAATGGTTAGTGGATTCATAGCCCAGTAACGATGACCCCAATGGTTCGTGGGTTTATAGCCCAGTAACGATGTCCCCAATGGTTCATGGGTTTATAGCCGAGTAACGATGTCCCCAATGGTTCATGGGTTTATAGTCCTGTAACAATGACTCCAATGGTTCGTGGGTTTATAGCCTATTCACCATGTACCCAATGGTTACTGGATTCATAGCCCAGTAACGATGACCCCAATGGTTCGCGGGTTTATGGCCCAGTAACGATTCTCAATGGTTCGTGGGTTTATGGCCCAGTAACGATCCTCAATGGTTCGTGGGTTTATGGCCCACTAATGATCCTCAATGGTTCGTGGGTTTATGGCCCAGTAATGAACACCCGCTGTAATAAATGGGCCACGCGTACAGTCCTAGTGATTGATTCCTTTCTTGGATATGAAATATTGTGTTACTTAACGAAATGTATTCGATACATTTGCTATTCAGAAGACGACTAAGCCAGTCGTGGTTGGCCACTGACGAGGACTTTTTGCTCTCAGCCTTGCTGCAATCACTACGCGAAGACTATGGCTACACAAATATCACCCACTGTCTACAGTCGGGTACTCCTTCGTACAGCTGAGTGAGCTGGAGCAGCGTGGAGTGACCAAACTTGCCCAAGGTTCACCATGCCTGTTCAACCGCGATGCAACCGAAATCAACGTTCTGGTCTGCACTTCTAAAAATTACAGCAATTGACCTATATGAACGATTCAACTTATCCGCTGGTGAAAAAATCACTCACTCAGACATGACATGGCGGATAGCCACGAAATACACAGCGCTCGGATATTTCCACCAAAGATGGACGATCTGACAATGCAACTTTAACCAGTCAGGAGCATACGGGATCGATTTAAACATCTGTATTGCCATCGCCACCAACACCGCTCAATTCATAATTTGCAACAGAGTTCTAACCCCGAGTTTCACAGCTGCACCCCTCAATCGGCGAGCACCTGTGGTTTTGATGTAAATTACCCCATCACCCTCCCCGGGGTGTGCGCAGAGGTGTACGTTGGGACCTGGTATGCATTAACGCGCTAGAATGCTTGTGAATTCGCGTGGACGCGTATGTCAAAATCACTCTCCTGAACGATCGAAGGCGTTAGCGAGTACCCGAAAATAAGTCACTGGAAGCGCGCGCGCGGACGTATGCGCACAGGCATGCACGCTCGCACGTGATGCAAATAGTAAGCTACAACAACATACCTTGGGAGAAAACCCAATCTACACTAAGCAACCTCGCCATGCCACACTCCCTCGGGCGTTGCTCTGTCAACAAACGAATACTTATTGCACAAATAAGCGCAAACACGTGTTCCGGGAATTTCCAGGCATCCTAGAAATGTGTAACGTCGCTGTACTTTCATTAACAACATGAGCCACTTAACGATACAGACGCACACGGTATGCGCAAATATTTACAAATTAATTTTCGCCTGGAAAGACCGGAAACCGTCCACAAAGTGCCGATTCGGTTTAGTAACAAGAAACGTCAAGACCTTAGCTGCTGCCTCGGCGCTTTGGGGCGATGCAGCTGGTTTCATTGGCAGCGAATTATTCCCACGCCCGCTACGGGCGTTGGTACACACACAGTGACGGCAACTATATCGGGAGTAAGTACTTGAACAAGTAAACACTTTCGTACCACCGTAAGCATTCACGATTTAAATATGGAAACTGCACTGGTTCCCGCATCGAATGACGACGAAGACGAAGACGAAAATAATTACGATAATAATTAAAATGATAGTTAACGTCTTGATAATGAAGTACACAATTTGTGAAAGTGGTACTGAATAAAACGTTAATATAATGCCGTGATTACTAATAACACTATATATTATGATAACAATGATAAAGACGATGAAGATGATTATCATAAAGGATACTCTATATTTATATAATCCGTGAAACCACATGACTCATTCGAACATTAGCAAGAAGACAACGTTTCGCCATTGTCTTTAACGCTTTTGAAATGTAGCAAACGCTTGTTTTATTCACGTTCTTGAAAATGTCCGCGAGACAGTGACGTAAGTCATACGTATTTTGGGGAAATTCCGCGCGAGTGGAGCCGACTGACGACATGCACAATTATTTCCCACTGATTTTAGAATTGCGGAAGCCAGGAACAGTTGTTGACGTTAAGTTTATCGGTTTATTGTAGCTTTGTTAATTGTTTTATGGCGTTGTTACTTCAGTTAATTTTTTTTCATTTAGACGAAAAAAATTAAACTGAAGTGACGAGTTGTTTACATATTTGCGTAGAAAAATTATTCAACTTGCCTTGTGTGCACATTGTTGTTCCAAAGTCTTTGTTTTAGTGAAATGAAGCGTATAATGCGACATGTTTACATATTTTCTAGCGATGTTTATACGTCACCATGCCGGTCAATTACAAAATGGTGCATACCGTTGGAAAGCGTCACTTTCGCACTGTCTTATGGGAGCAATCTTCTATAAATATTTCCTACCACATCCGGGTTATCCCGAATGTAAATGAACACCCGTAGCGAACCCGCGCCAACAAAGACATCGCGGATCGGCTTCTTATTGGTCGGCACTAATCACGTGGTGCACAACAGCGGCCCTCATTGGCCACAGCGCTCACTTCCGCGGCCTTCCGCATAAATTATTGTTCTGCATAAATTAGTGCTTACGCATTCGTTCGACAAACTTTTTACGCATTCTCGCGATTGATTGATAAAAGCAGCGGAATGGTAGACAGGAGAAGGGAAGGAAAGTAGTACTACGGTGCAGGGAAAATCCAGCGACGCAAACAATTGCTGTTGGTGCGTGAATCGAAGGCAGAAGTCGCTGAAAGTTCCGCTCGACAATCGGGTGAATCGACGTCGTCAGATGCTATGGCTGCCCTGGCTAGTGACAGTGTTCCTGTCAGTGCCACTCCAACAGAACATGTATAATACCGTTTTTATGTACACTTATATAACCGATTTGTAAATAAAGTGAAATGTCTAACAATAAATGACGACATTTATTCAGCATTACTGTCAAAGGGAGCATGGTTAGTGGGACTAACCTGGCAAGGCCCAGGCCAGGCTGCCAGGGGCAGGCCCAGGGGCTTACCCATCCCATGCCAGCTAACTGAAATAATGGCAGGAATCATAAATAGTTTATATATGTTATTTTAAATATATACCTACATTTTAATATGCAGTAGTTTACTGGTGCATTCTATCATGGTAATGTCATGCATAAATGGACAATGTAAAACATACACGGTGATACACCTATATGTTATAGGTCTTGTGCTAATTATGTCACTCAGCTTGTAATAATTTGAAGTAAAGTTGAAATCTAATACATGTTCATCGTTTATCCTACAGGTTCCGTCGACTTCACATACGCCAACTTCCGCAACTCAGAAGAAATTTGATTACCAGCATCTTCTTCGTGAGACAGCCATTCCGAGAGAGGATGAGCCCGATGACGAGTCCAACACTGATCCAGATGATACCGGGAGTGACACTGTCTCGACAGTCATCGCAAGGGTAAACACGCTGTCTGAGCTCGTCGCAGGGCTACCGTGCCCATCCTGTCGAAGCACCAGTCTTGCCGTCCGTACCGTCAACTGTGGTCTTGGGTTGGTGTGTCAGTTGCAGACGTACTGCACATCATGTGATGACACCATCAACACCACACATCATGTGATGACACCATCAACACCACACATCATGTGATGACACCATCAACACCACACATCATGTGATGACACCATCAACACCACACATCATGTGATGACACCATCAACACCACACATCATGTGATGACACCATCAACACCACACATCATGTGATGACACCATCAACACCACGCATCATGTGATGACACCATCAACACCACGCATCATGTGATGACACCATCAACACCACACATCATGTGATGACACCATCAACACCACACATTCGTCTGATCGCATCGGTGACACTGCTGGACACTTGCCATTTGTAGTGGCACGTGCTGTTGTGTCAGCATCGTTAGACATGGGTGTGGGCCATAATGGTATAGTGAAGCTGTGCAGATACCTGGACATGAATGCAGTCAACCAGACCACCTTTGTCCACAGTCACGCCATCGTCGATGCCAGCATGGTGGTTGCTAACAACATCCTCACTGATGCAGCGAAGATCGTTCGGCGGGTGTCTACGGATCCGTCAGTTGCCGATTCATCTGTTACCAACAGTGATGCCGACGAAGAAGTCATCGACTTGGCCGTAAGTTTCGACGGCTCCTGGATGAAGCGTGGACACACTTCAGCATACGGCATAGGATGTGTGATAGACACGGCCACAGGACTCGTCCTTGACCTGACTGTGCTGTCATCTTACTGCCAGGCTTGTTCGTGTGCAGAAGCTTGGTGTGGGCCCGAGACACGGCCCAGTTCCAGACATGGCTGGCACGTCACAAGAACTGCAACAAGAACTATAACAGATCATCTGGATCTGGTGGCATGGAGGTTGAAGCAGCCGATATCTTGTAGGGACGTTCCCTTGACCGTGGGTTTCGATACACAACGATGGTGTCAGACTGTGATGCGAGAACTTTCAAACATCTGACAGAACAGAAAGTGTACGGCGATGGCGTGAACATTGTGAAAGGAGAATGCGTAAATCATGTCGCCAAGAGGATGGGGACAGCACTGAGGAAGCTGGCGATGCAGACAAAGAAGGCAGGCGTGACACTTGGTGGTCGGGGCCATGGAAAGTTGACACTGGGAACAATCACACAGCTGACCGGCTACTATGGCAAGGCGATCCGGACACACCCAGATGATCTAGATGGCATGCAGAATGCTGTCTTTGCAACATTCGACCATGTTTCATCAACAGATGAGAAACCAAAGCATGACCGATGCCCAGCGGGTATAAACAGCTGGTGTTTTTACCAGCGCGCACTGGCTGAAGGGAAACAGCCAGGTGATAACCGCAGCAACGTTCACACTCCGCTGTCACCAGAAGTTGCTGCACACGTAGAAGAAGTCTACTTGCGTCTCGGCCACCGTGATCTTCTAAGCCGCTGTTTGCGAAGTGCCACGCAAAACCCAAACGAATCACTTCATGCCAAAGTGTGGGCCAAGTGCCCCAAGACAGGCTTCGTGGGACTACAGCGAGTGCTGTTTGCTACCTGCCTCGCTGTGGCCGAGTTCAACAGTGGTGCCCAGACATCAGTAGAGCATCTGTATGGTGCTATGGGCATGACGACTGGACCACAACTGATTGCGTTGGCAGAGAAGGCAGACATGAAGCAACTCAGGCAGTCCCTCAGGCAGGCCGAGTCGCGAACGAAAGAAGCGAGACGAGCACGCAGGATCTACCAGGTGGAAGCTGCGAGTGCTAGTGCATTGGATTATGCACCAGGGGGATGTTATTAGAGTGTCTGTGGACATTGACCCTGTGAACATTAGTTGGGTGTGAGACATGCATAGGAATGTGTCCACACAGTGTATATACAAGTTCATTTTGAATACGTTTTTTTTTCAGTTACAGATATTTTGTAAATGTTCAGAAATTGTGTTTTCAGTTATATCTGAACTGATGTGCTTGGAACGTTATACAGTACATGATGTTAGTATTATCTAAGGATTTCAACATTTCAGAGAAAATCTCTGGTATTTTGTTATTGCTATGCTACTAGAAGTATGTACATCAACTACGTGTCACGTTTATTTTCCGAATATATATTAGCTACATTCACACTTTATACTATGCATCATTGAATTACATGATTTATATTGGAGATTATGTAAGAGAGATCAGTTAGTTAGTTGTGTGAATTATTTCAGTCATGTATGCTATGTATTTGATATGAAATGTGTCAATAAAGTATACACGTTCTTTGAATACCATTTTCTCAATTATACATTTTTTGGCATAAGCTCTGTTTTCAAACGACTTTTTCTCGGCTATTTCTCAACAGATATGCTTGAAACTTCACAAGTTGTTAGGTAATAGTATTGTGTACGCAATGACATAAGCATTACCGCCAATAATTCTGGTCTCAAATACACCCATGTAATAAAAATTATTAAAAAAAGAATCTTCTAAATCAAAAAACAAAGACTGTTATTACCTGTAGGGTAGTCTACTCTAACAGTGTTTTTTTGGGGTTGAAATTGGTCCACTGATTATGCTTAAAAATGGTGTAAAGAACTGACATTTATATCCAAGATGGCTGCCGTTCGGGGGGAGGAATACCCTCTAAAAATCAGAAAAATATGCACAGCCTATTTTTTTTAACAAAACTAACCCCAACTCACAACTTTCAGTTCTCTAAGATAATAAATAACAAAAAGAGGTCTGAGACCCATGTCTTCCCTTAATGTAACAAGAACCAGTGCATATTAAAATATGAAATATAATGTATGGATTACATAACATGATTAACGAATATGTAAGAAATGGGAGTTACGAGATACAACGGATTATCGCTCGTCATAAAAACCGCGAATGTTAAAAAATGTTATCAGTTGTTATTTTAAAACAGTTCGGTAACCATTTATATCTGAAAAGTTGCACACAATCACCAAAAAGTATACATTAGTTCAATAACATTTCGTACTGGGCGAAATAATGTATATTTGTCATTGTTAACAAAAAACAAGTAAAAGTCGCGACAATTGCTCGTCAAATCGTGATAGCAATTCGATTAATGTGCACGATTATTAAGAACATTCTTAACGGCAAAGTTTTTCCCGCTGCTTCAACTTGTGATCATCTGTCGGAAACCGGAAAAAAGAACACGATTTGGAGAAAAAAAACTCCGATTAAAAAACAAAGCATATCCCCATTATCTAAGCTGTCGTAAATGGAGTCGATGTCGCCAGATGATTCCAGATCGAAAACAAGGTGCGATATGGGCTCTATACGTCCATAGGACAGCTCAGAGCGTTTTACACTTGTCTTCCTGGCAAACCTGTTCAATGGGAAGACTATTCTTACACAAATATCAATCACTACTGCCAAGAACTATTTCATACCGCTGACTGAACTACAGCAACGTGAAGTGAACAAACGTGCCACGAATTCAAAGCGGCAGCTAGAGGATTCAAACCCGGTATACCACGATTGAGAGTCCGACGCTCTATCCAATAAGCCGCCGCGCCCCACATGTATATGACAAAAACAAGGCGGTGTTTGAAATATTCGGAACTCAACAGTTCATGAAAAGGATTCACTCTGCCTATTACCGAAATAGTTTCCTTACAGATGGAGTTGGTACTAGTTTTATATCAACGGCCGAACGCTGTCTGTATATATGTTGGTGCCGAACCACGAAACTCAACTCCTGACTAAACACTCCATAACGAAAGCACAACTCATAACAGTATATATCAACATCACATGCACGCAAATATTCACGCACGCGACGTCGAGCCTCCGACACTTCAGAAAAACCCGTTTACATGAGCAATTAATTGTCCGATTGGTCGGGCGTCACTAATCGGACAATTACAATTAATCGCTCGTGTAATGTTGGTAGTTGCTCTAATGATGACACTTGTGCGTCCCTGTTCACGATGTTGCGTTACGGTTGTATGTTGCTCCTCTGAGCCCCGATTCCTGAGAATATAGGCGCTATGGAAGTTTATTATTATTATTATTATTGCATACAGCACATTCTCATCGTTGCCAAGCCTTTCGTTTTGCGCAGTACATGACGACAGACACTGATATGGAGAGCTCTCTACATAAAGGAGCTCTCAACATAAAGGAGCTCTCTACACGAAGGAGCTCTCAATATAAAGGAGCTCTCTACATAAAGGAGATATCTACATAAAGGAGCTCTCAACATAAAGGAGCTTTCTACATAAAGGAGCTCTCAACACAAAAGAGCTCTCAACATAAAGGCGCTCTCTATATGACCTGTTACCGATACGGGAAAGATGCCCGGCTGTTAAACAACACATCTCCAATTTGGTGATCGTTCCATCACCCAGTGACATCACCTTCCCTATCC
>CM034533.1:1994382-2011882 GCA_020002185.1 Paraescarpia echinospica | reverse complement strand
ACAAATACCAGTTGCCCCGTAGGGTAGACACATGTTTATTTCTCTGACGTAAAGGTAAGTGGAATATGCATAACGAAAACAGAACCGGTAGAGTTGGAAGTTAGAATATAGTTTATATCAACTTCTGTTAAGATGCATAATTAGACTGTATCAATAAGTAGATAACGGAGTTTATCTATTTTAATGGTATGCGTTAGAAGATGATTGCTTTCTTGGCGCGATACACACTCCATAGGACGGTTCAAAACACTTTATGTTTCGCCCTCTGATAGACTGTTCATTCCGCAACAACACATTGACTTTTCTGCGAAGCATTCAGCTACGCTGCAACTATTGCACAAAAACTGTTCGTTCACACACTCACACACACACACACACACACACACACACACACACACACACACACACACACACACACACACACACACACACACACACACACACACACACACACACACACACACACACACACACACACACACACACACACACACACACACACACACACACACACACACACACACACATAAACACACACACATGCACACACACGCACGCACACGCACGCACACGCACACACACGCACACACACGCACACACACGCACACGCACGCACGCACGCACACGCACGCACACGCACACACACGCACGCACACGCGCACACACGCACACACACGCACACACACACGCACACACACGCACACACACGCACTCACACGCACACACACGCACACACATGCACACACACGCACACACACGCACACACATCGTATTAATTTATAGAGCCACGTGAACTAACACAACACACAAAATTGTGAATGAAATTGCACTAGGACGACAAATTAACACTATTATTTTATTCTCCAAAAACGCAATGCCTGTTAAAGCAATTTCTAATAAAAAAACAGTTTATTTCCTGTTATGGAAACGTCTCTAAAGAAACACAATTAGAAAGTGCGTGAACACGGCCACAAAGACACGATGTATAGACATACTGGTCAGTAGGGTACATTGCGAAAAGTGAATCCACACCCGAAATGATCACCTTATACCACCATGTGATTATACAAGTTCGCCTTGTAGCAACTAGTCTTCTTGAATCTGCCGGCTACTCTGCTGGGTTCGCAAGGGCGAAATAACTTTCACTGTGAAAGCGAATGCGTATCGCGCGGTACAATTCCTCTCTTTATTTCGGATTAGTTCATCCAAGACAACTCACAATTAAAGAGATCTAAGATGGTATGACAGGTTGTTCCTCTTACGACAACTTTCAGGCCATATTCCCTTCCATGTGTGAAGTCGTTTCTCTTCAAACACGGTCGATAATAATTAGGGAGGTCGAGCGGTAATAGGCTTATGTCTGACCTCCGAGACACGGCCGGCGAGCGGGCAGCCACAGTAGGGATATTTATAGCAAAATGCTTGTTCTGCTTCACTGAGAACGGTTCCTTGTTTACGACAGAGCAAAGGTGAAGGTAAGTTCTTATATATCGCCCTATTATATATCCTTAGAACTCTTCAAAGCGCTTTACACAGAATTACTATTCCGGCCTTGGCAGACCTGTTTATTAGAACACCAGCTCGATATATCTGGGAAGTATTCAGGTAGTCTACACTTACTGAGCGAAGACTACTCATTCGCATACATCCACATTTGTCTATAGCCAAGTACTCATTTATATTACAGCTACGTGGAGTTAGAAGAATTGCCTGGATTCAAAAGGGGAGCAAAAGATTCGAACCCGGAGTGTTCTGTACACTGCACTACGGAGCCCCGCGTAATTGCGGGACATACCTAACGTTGGTGAACATCACTTCACTGTGTCAGTGTGTCTGATTGACTGCGCAGACTATTCACTATGTCCTGGTGCGACCACATCGCCAACCATGAACTGTTTGATCCCCGGCCCCCACAGATCTCCACCGTCCTCAGACAACGTCGTCGTCTTGGTCTGATAGGTCATGTGATGCGCCATGAGGAAATAGCAAACAAAGTTCTATTTGGACACCCTAGAGCGGTCAGAGAATTGGTCGCCTTTACACAACTCTATGGTGGATCATTGTGAAAGACGTCAAGCTCAGGGGCTAATCTGGTACACGCCATGACAGACTGAAATCATTTCAGCTAACTCGTAACCACGTCAAGTAGACGACGTCAGTCAGTAAGTAAGTAAGTAAATAAGTAGGACACTGATGCACCAGCAACGGAGTATAGGTGGCGATTGCGAACTCTGAACCCTGACATCTAACAATAATGACATCTGACACTGACATATTCAAAGAGTCTGACACGACTGTAAGAATGACGAGACATGTTTTAAAGATTTAACAAGTTACTGAAGTTTGTTGTCTTGTACTGTTTATTGACGCAAACACGGAACTCCTCCGGAATGTGGCCGTGCGACTGTGCAAGACGATGCCATGTTTATAAACATTTCGACTTACAGCGTTACTGTATACACGGAGATACGTGTGCAACATATATCAACACACATGTTTGGATAGTTAAAAACACAAGACTAACAGCGAGTGATAACTACATGACAGATACGCAGTCATTCTCGTCAATTGTGCATGACACTCATCCATGTGTGCACGTGCACGTGCATGTCAATATTTCCGTACCGACGACGTGTAGGTACGTGACCACACTTAGTAAGTATGTAAGTGCAAGTGTGAGCATATACAAATTGCAATGGCAATATACGAACCACGTAATAAACTTGAATACATTTCCATGCAGATTAATGGGTGCGAAAATCCAAGGCTACCATCATAGAAAGATAAATATACAATTGTAGGTGACACTTACCGAAGCTGGGCGCCCTCAAGGAAGTCCCGTGCCGGCACAACGCGAGGACAACCGTCATCCATAGAAGCACGTGACGCCACGGCGGGTACGCGACGCTGTCACCAGCTAATCCAGACATTCTGTGACGCGCTACAACGGCCGAGCCATGCACAATGCGGCAGATAACTCCGGCGGAACAGCTGGGAGATGTGTGCTAGTCCCTGCGCCTTCCTTAATCCACTCCGTGTATCCTGCCTTATTTCCGTGCGCTTCCAACACCTATAGTATTTCTGCACGCTGCGGTGTGTATCTCAGCATGTACACGTGTTGGTAATAGCGCGGTTAGACGGTCCCCGCATTCGCGTTCAGTCAACGCCCTGTACTGCCGAGCGACTGCGCCGTTCAGGTAACGCGCTGACAGCCGGGATGCTTGTAATGTTCGGGCGTGTTCCGAGGAGGGAGAGTGGCGCAGGTTGTGGTACGGCGGATCAGGAGGGGAAGAGTCGAGGCTGTGGCGGTGGTGGCGCCGGTTTCTCCGCACACCCACAAGACAACGATCGGATATCGGTGTCAGGTTTTAGGACGACCCATCGCGACACCAACAGACAGCCGCGGTAGGAACAGTCGGCGTGTCGAGGTCACGTTGTGCCTCTAGGGCAGACGTAGATTAATTCAAGACGTGGCTGTAACGTGATAGCCCAAGACGGGGCTACAATAGTCGCGTGGTTTCCCATTGGTTCTTATGTACTCCAGGGACTTGGACTGGTTAAAGATGTCCTGTGGGGTCTCGATACGACGTTGTGGTCAAAACAACGTCTTTTTGCGGTCTCCAAAACAAGGTCTATCACGTGGTGTCTCATAGATGTACACTTTGTTACCAATCAGTCAATAATTCAATTAATCACTAACAAAATCAATCAACAAACAATAATTCAATCAATCAAACAATGTATTACATTTGTATAAAAAGAGCCGCCTTTAAATTAATACGCTGACTTTGAAGGCAATCTAGCGGTATCCAGGTGTCGAAGACCATTCGCCTCTTTTTAAAAGTTAATTCGCTTCAATAGAGAGGTGACTTCTTATATAGCGCAGTATCGGTTCTCGGCCCATAGCGTTTAACACTTTACTCCCTGGCAGATCTGTTCAATCGAATACCATCTCAACTTCTCTGGGAAGCATCCAGCCACGCTGCAGTTAATGCACGAAGACTATTCGTACACAAATGTCCACTACTGTCTATAGCCAGGTACTCATTCATACAGCTGAGTGAACTGGAGCAACGTAGAGTGAAGAAACTTGCCAAAGATTCGACACCGCAGCACAGGATTCAAACCCGGTTGGTTCCTACAATAGATCGCTGGTCTCGGATATCGTGACAAGTGACAATGCAATTATTGAGTTCTATGTGTTTGGGAAAAAAGAATTAGCATGCCGTAATTGTCGACTGAATAAAATAAATGGTAAGCGGAAACGAGTTTAAGATCAATATAATTCAATGCTGATAAAAACTTTTCATTATTTGTTGCTCCATGACTGGGGGTAAGTTAGTGTGTTAAATAGTTAGTGTGTTAAATAGTTAGCGATCAAAGGGATACATACCGGCGTTATTTACACACGGCGAGAAAATAATGATGGGCAAGCCCGCACAGTTCAGGTAATCTGTCACTGTGCCACACTAGATCCGCTTCCGCCAGATATATACTAGGAAGCACACTGAAAAAACGAACACGCTATCACTGCCACAGACTTCTGCTGCTACTGACCCGACGGAAGAGTTGTTCGCGGCTCTGCTCTGATGTTTCTCATGACACATGCGCCTGTTTCAAGCCATTGCTTGTCTGGTGAGAAACATAACCCAAGCATGTAGACTAGAGACATGCGTACGTACATACATACGTACGTACGTACGTACATTCGTAAGTACGTACATAGTACGTACATACGGATGTACATACATACGTACACACATACATACGGATATGCATACATACGTACATACATACATACTTACATACAAGCATACATACATACATAAATGCATACATACATACATACATACATACATACATGCATATACACGCACACGCACACGCACACGTACGCTCGCACACACACACACACATACATACATACACACACGCGCGCGCGCGCACGCACCAACATAATTTTATTATGACATCAACTATACTGCATACACTTAGACCTGAGTTTGCGGGCCACTGCCCTTCGTCAGACAACGGCAAGCTGCTGGTTGAACGTTTACAGAGAAACACAAATATCTAATGTTCGTATAATGAGGACCTGCGTCAGCTGACTCTGCTTGAACGAGATCAGCTAGACACATGTCGAGCAACTGAGAGATTTCAATTATAAAGGAATGAATTGGCGGAACGTTACGGCTCTCTGTGAGAAATCACATAAGGTTGATATGTAGTTGGCTAGAAACGTGACGAGAGCATCTTCGCCAGAGCGAATGATGGAACTGACGCACGGTAGATTGAGTCAAACACCACAACAGCAACATCTGCACTTTTTGTCAAGGCGATGTGAATGAGCCATTATATTTACATACCTCCGCCAGACGGTGAGTCGAGAGACGGAAAATGGAAACAAGGACGCGTTTACGAACAGTAATGAGCTGTTACATTTACAACGACCATACTATACACCATAAAGAGAGATATGAGCTGTTACATTTATAACGACCATACTAGACACCATAACGAGAGATATGAGCTGTTACATTTACAACGACCATACTAGACACCATAACGAGATATATGAGCTGTTACATTTACAACGACCATTCTAGACACCATAACGAGAGATATGAGCTGTTACATTTACAACGACCATACTAGACACCATAACGAGATATATGAGCTGTTACATTTACAACGACCATTCTAGACACCATAACGAGAGATATGAGCTGTTACATTTACAACGACCATACTAGACACCATAACAAGATTTAACAATATTGCCACCCAGAGAATTAACTCTAGGTGGCAGGTAGACAAGGAAGCCCTTTGGCTTATCGAGAGTCCGACCCTTTTATCTATGTGTATCCCGCCCGTCTGAGGTATGTGTCGATTTTATTTTTAAACATATTCACGCTACTAGCACCCACACAATCAGCAGGTAATCTGTTCCATTCATTTACAGTCCTTTGTGAAAATGAAAACTTTCTTATATCCAATCTACTCTGCTCCTTTACCAATGTAAGTTCATGTCCTCTAGTCCTTCTATCTTTCTTAACTGAGAAAAAAATATTTCTATCAATATTTTCATAACCCTTCAATATTTTAAACACTTCTATCTGATCTCCTTTGATGATGATTTTTTTAGGCGTATTTCGTAACTAAGATCCCTCAGTTTTTGTATCATTTTAGTTGCTCTCCTCTGCACTCTTTCTAGCATATCTATGTCCTTCCTGCGATATGGCCTCCACGCTTGAATACAATATTCTAAATGAGGCCTAACTATTGTTTTGTACAGCGGTATTATTAGCTCTTTTTCCTTATACGTTATGTTTCGCCTAATTAATCCAAGGATTTGATTTCCCTTTGAAGCTGCAATTCCGCACTGCTCTGAAACCTTCATATCAGCACTAATGGTTAACCCTAAGTCCTTTTCTTTTTCAGTAGTACTTAGTACAGTACCCCCCATTGTATATTCTACCTCTTCGTTCCCATGTCCTGTGTGGAAGCATTTACATTTCCCAAAATTGAACAGCATTTGCCACTTTTCAGACCATTTGATCAACCTGTCAAGATCATCTTGTAAATGCTGTCTATCTCCATCACTTTTAATCCTTCTAAACACTTTTGTATCATCCGCAAATTTCAACACCTTGCTTGTTATTTCATCATCCAAATCGTTGATATATATTAAGAATAATATAGGTCCTAATACTGATCCCTGTGGTACCCCACTCAATACCGATTTCCAGTTTGAAGCCTCCCCATCAACTACTACACGTTGTCTTCTGTCAATCAACCATTGTTCTATCCAGTTTATTATACCATTTCCTATGCCATGGGCCTTTAGTTTAAGCAGTAATCTTTGATGTGGTACTTTGTCGAAAGCTTTTTGAAAATCTAAGTAGACGATATCTACTGGTGATCCCTCATCTACCGACTTAGCGATGTCTTCCAAACAACATAACATATTTGTTAAGCATGACCTCGCTTTAAAAAAACCATGTTGAGATGGGTTTATCAAGTTTTGTTTAACAAGAAAATCCACCATGTGATCTTTCATTAGTCTTTCTAACAATTTACAAATCAATGATGTTAAACTCACTGGTCTATAGTTCTCTGACTTGTTTCTCGAACCTTTTTTGAATAACGGTATAATGTTTGCTTCTTTCCATTCTAAAGGAACCACTCCCTCTTCTAATGACAAATTGAAAACTGTTGCAAGCGGTATGCTAATTTGTTCTACAATTTCCAATAGTAGTTTGGGTGGAATACCATCCACTCCAGGTGATCTATTATCCTTCATAGCCCTTATTTCCTTACCTACCATTTCCGGGGTTACAATTAATTGTCCTAAATAGTCTGAATCTGAATAACGAGATATATGAGCTGTTACATTTACAACGATCATACTAGACACCATAACGAGAGATATGAGCGGTTACATTTACAACGACCATACTAGACACCATAACGAGATATATGAGCGGTTACATTTACAACGACCATACTAGACACCATAACGAGAGATATGAGCTGTTACATTTACAACGACCATACTAGACACCATAACGAGAGATATGAGCGGTTACATTTACAACGACCATACTAGACACCATAACGACATATATGAGCTATTACATTTACAACGACCATACTAGACACCATAACGAGATATATGAGCGGTTACATTTACAACGACCATACTAGACACCATAACGAGAGATATGAGCTGTTACATTTACAACGACCATACTAGACACATATAACGAGAGATATGAGCTGTTACATTTACAACGACCATACTAGACACCATAACGAGGATATGAGCTGTTACATTTACAACGACCATACTAGACACCATAACGAGATATATGAGCTGTTACATTTACAACGACCATACTAGACACCATAACGAGAGATATGAGCTGTTACATTTACAACGACCATACTAGACACCATAACGAGAGATATGAGCTGTTACATTTACAACGACCATACTAGACACCATAACGACAGATATGAGCTGTTACATTTACAACGACCATACTAGACACCATAACGATAGATATGAGCTGTTACATTTACAACGACCATACTAGACACCATAACGATAGATATGAGCTGTTATATTTACAACGACCATACTAGACACCATAACGAGAGATATGAGCTGTTACATTTACAACGACCATACTAGACACCATAACGAGATATATGAGATGTTACATTTACAACGACCATACTAGACACCATAACGAGATATATGAGCTGTTACATTTACAACGACCATACTAGACACCATAACGAGATATATGAGCTGTTACATTTACAACGACCATACTAGACACCATAACGAGAGATATGAGCTGTTACATTTATAACGACCATACTAGACACCATAACGAGAGATATGAGCTGTTACATTTACAACGACCTTACTAGACACCATAACGAGAGATATGAGCTGTTACATTTACAACGACCATACTAGACACCATAACGACTGTTACATTTACGACCATACTAGACACCATAACGATAGATATGAGCTGTTACATTTACAACGACCATACTAGACACCATAACGAGAGATATCAGCTGTTACATTTACAACGACCATACTAGACAACATAACGAGAGATATGAGCTGTTGCATTTACAACGATCATACTAGACACCATAACGATAGATATGTGCTGTTACATTTACAACGACCATACTAGACACCATTACGAGATATATGAGCTGTTACATTTACAACGACCATACTAGACAACATAACGATATATATGAGCTGTTACATTTACAACGACCATACTAGACACCGTAACGATATATATGAGCTGTTACATTTACAACGACCATACTAGACACCATAACGATATATATGAGCTGTTACATTTACAACGACCATACTAGACAACATAACGAGAGATATGAGCTGTTACATTTACACCGACCATACTAGACACTATAACGAGATATATGAGCTGTTACATTTACAACGACCATACTAGACACCATAACGAGATATATGAGCTGTTACATTTACAACGACCATTCTAGACACCATAACGAGATATATGAGCTGTTACATTTACAACGACCATACTAGACACCATAACGATATATATGAGCGGTTGCATTTACAACGACCATACTAGACACCATAACGAGAGATATGAGCAGTTACATTTACAACGACCATACTAGACACCATAACGAGATATATGAGCGGTTACATTTACAACGACCATACTAGACAACATAACGAGCGATATGAGCTGTTACATTTACAACGACCATACTAGACACCTTAACGAGAGATATGAACTGTTACATTTACAACGACCATACTAGACACCATAACGAGAGATATGAGCGGTTACATTTACAACGACCATACAAGACACCATAACGAGAGATATGAGCTGTTACATTTACAACGACCATACTAGACACATATAACGAGAGATATGAGCTGTTACATTTACAACGACCATTCTAGACACCATAACGAGATATATGAGCTGTTACATTTTCAACGACCATACTAGACACCATAACGAGAGATATGAGCTGTTACATTTACAACGACCATACTAGACACCATAACGAGATATATGAGCTGTTACATTAACAACGACCATACTAGACACCATAACGAGAGATATGAGCTGTTACATTTACAACGACCATACTAGACAACATAACGAGAGATATGAGCTGTTACATTTACAACGACCATACTAGACAACATAGCGATATATATGAGCTGTTACATTTACAACGACCATACTAGACACCATAACGATATATATGAGCTGTTACATTTACAACGACCATACTAGACACCATAACGATATACATGAGCTGTTACATTTACAACGATCATACTAGACAACATAACGAGAGATATGAGCTGTTACATTTACACCGACCATACTAGACACTATAACGAGATATATGAGCTGTTACATTTACAACGACCATACTAGACACCATAACGATATGAGCTGTTACATGAGCTGTTACATTTACAACGACCATACTAGACACCATAACGATAGATATGAGCTGTTACATTTACAACGACCATACTAGACACCATAACGAGATATATGAGCTGTTACATTTACAACGACCATACTAGACACCATAACGAGAGATATGAGCTGTTACATTTACAACGACCATACTAGACACCATAACGAGATATATGAGCAGTTACATTTACAACGACCATACTAGACACCATAACGAGAGATATGAGCTGTTACATTTACAACGACCATACTAGACACCATAACGAGATATATGAGCTGTTACATTTACAACGACCATACTAGACACCATAACGAGAGATATGAGCTGTTACATTTATAACGACCATACTAGACACCATAACGAGAGATATGAGCTGTTACATTTACAACGACCTTACTAGACACCATAACGAGAGATATGAGCTGTTACATTTACAACGACCATACTAGACACCATAACGAGAGATATGAGCTGTTACATTTATAACGACCATACTAGACACCATAACGATAGATATGAGCTGTTACATTTACAACGACCATACTAGACACCATAACGAGAGATATCAGCTGTTACATTTACAACGACCATACTAGACAACATAACGAGAGATATGAGCTGTTGCATTTACAACGATCATACTAGACACCATAACGATAGATATGTGCTGTTACATTTACAACGACCATACTAGACACCATTACGAGATATATGAGCTGTTACATTTACAACGACCATACTAGACAACATAACGATATATATGAGCTGTTACATTTACAACGACCATACTAGACACCGTAACGATATATATGAGCTGTTACATTTACAACGACCATACTAGACACCATAACGATATATATGAGCTGTTACATTTACAACGACCATACTAGACAACATAACGAGAGATATGAGCTGTTACATTTACACCGACCATACTAGACACTATGACGAGATATATGAGCTGTTACATTTACAACGACCATACTAGACACCATAACGAGATATATGAGCTGTTACATTTACAACGACCATTCTAGACACCATAACGAGATATATGAGCTGTTACATTTACAACGACCATACTAGACACCATAACGATATATATGAGCGGTTGCATTTACAACGACCATACTAGACACCATAACGAGAGATATGAGCAGTTACATTTACAACGACCATACTAGACACCATAACGAGATATATGAGCGGTTACATTTACAACGACCATACTAGACAACATAACGAGCGATATGAGCTGTTACATTTACAACGACCATACTAGACACCTTAACGAGAGATATGAACTGTTACATTTACAACGACCATACTAGACACCATAACGAGAGATATGAGCGGTTACATTTACAACGACCATACAAGACACCATAACGAGAGATATGAGCTGTTACATTTACAACGACCATACTAGACACATATAACGAGAGATATGAGCTGTTACATTTACAACGACCATTCTAGACACCATAACGAGATATATGAGCTGTTACATTTTCAACGACCATACTAGACACCATAACGAGAGATATGAGCTGTTACATTTACAACGACCATACTAGACACCATAACGAGATATATGAGCTGTTACATTAACAACGACCATACTAGACACCATAACGAGAGATATGAGCTGTTACATTTACAACGACCATACTAGACAACATAACGAGAGATATGAGCTGTTACATTTACAACGACCATACTAGACAACATAGCGATATATATGAGCTGTTACATTTACAACGACCATACTAGACACCATAACGATATATATGAGCTGTTACATTTACAACGACCATACTAGACACCATAACGATATACATGAGCTGTTACATTTACAACGATCATACTAGACAACATAACGAGAGATATGAGCTGTTACATTTACACCGACCATACTAGACACTATAACGAGATATATGAGCTGTTACATTTACAACGACCATACTAGACACCATAACGATAGATATGAGCTGTTACATTTACAACGACCATACTAGACACCATAACGATAGATATGAGCTGTTACATTTACAACGACCATACTAGACACCATAACGAGATATATGAGCTGTTACATTTACAACGACCATACTAGACACCATAACGATATATATGAGCTGTTACATTTACAACGACCATACTAGACACCATAACGAGAGATATGAGCTGTTACATTTACAACGACCATACTAGACACCATAACGAGAGATATGAGCTGTTACATTTACAACGACCATACTAGACACCATAACGAGAGATATGAGCTGTTACATTTATAACGACCATACTAGACACCATAACGAGATATATGAGCTGTTACATTTACAACGACCATACTAGACACCATAACGAGAGATATGAGCTGTTACATTTATAACGACCATACTAGACACCATAACGAGAGATATGAGCTGTTACATTTACAACGACCATACTAGACACCATAACGAGAGATATGAGCTGTTACATTTATAACGACCATACTAGACACCATAACGATAGATATGAGCTGTTACATTTACAACGACCATACTAGACAACATAACGAGATATATGAGCTGTTACATTTACAACGACCATACTAGACACCATAACGATAGATATGAGCTGTTACATTTATAACGACCATACTAGACAACATAACGGAATATATGAGCTGTTACATTTACAACGACCATACTAGACACATATAACAAGAGATATGAGCTGTTACATTTACAACGACCATACTAGACAACATAACGAGAGATAAGAGCTGTTACATTTACAACGACCATACTAGACAACATAACGAGAGATATGAGCTGTTACATTTACAACGACCATTCTAGACACCATAACGAGAGATATGATCTGTTACATTTATAACGACCATACTAGACAACATAACGAGAGATATGAGCTGTTACATTTACAACGACCATACTAGACACCATAACGAGAGATATGAGCTGTTATATTTACAACGACCATACTAGACACCATAACGATAGATATGAGCTGTTACATTTACAACGACCATACTAGACAACATAACGAGAGATATGAGCTGTTACATTTACAACGACCATACTAGACACCATAACGAGATATATGAGCTGTTACATTTACAACGACCATACTAGACACCATAACGAGATATATGAGCTGTTACATTTACAACGACCATACTAGACACCATAACGAGAGATATGAGCTGTTACATTTACAACGACCATACTAGACACCATAACGAGATATATGAGCTGTTACATTTACAACGACCATACTAGACACCATAACGAGATATATGAGCTGTTACATTTACAACGACCATACTAGACACCATAACGAGATATATGAGCTGTTACATTTACAACGACCATACTAGACACCATAACGAGATATATGAGCTGTTACATTTACAACGACCATACTAGACACCATAACGAGAGATATGAGCTGTTACATTTACAACGACCATACTAGACACCGTAACGAGAGATATGAGCGGTTACATTTACAATGACCATACTAGACACCATAACGAGAGATATGAGCTGTTACATTTACAACGTCCTTACTAGACACATATAACGAGAGATATGAGCAGTTACTTTTACAACGACCATACTAGACACCATAACGAGAGATATGAGCTGTTACATTTTCAACGACCATACTAGACACCATAACGAGAGATATGAACTGTTACATTTACAACGACCATACTAGACACCATAACGAGATATATGAGCTGTTACATTAACAACGACCATACTAGACACCATAACGAGAGATATGAGCTGTTACGTTTACAACGACCATACTAGACAACATAACGAGAGATATGAGCTGTTACATTTACAACGACCATACTAGACAACATAACGAGAGATATGAGCTGTTACATTTACAACGACCATACTAGACACCATAACGATAGATATGAGCTGTTACATTTACAACGACCATACTAGACACCATAACGAGAGATGTGAGCTGTTACATTTACAACGATCATACTAGACAACATAACGAGAAATATGAGCTGTTGCATTTACAACGACCATACTAGACACCATAACGATAGATATGTGCTGTTACATTTACAACGACCATACTA
The DNA here is from genome assembly GCA_020002185.1 of Paraescarpia echinospica. Lineage (NCBI taxonomy): Eukaryota > Metazoa > Annelida > Polychaeta > Sabellida > Siboglinidae > Paraescarpia > Paraescarpia echinospica. The sequence continues at coordinate 1,997,709 of CM034533.1, read as the reverse complement.
GACACCATTACGAGATATATGAGCTGTTACATTTACAACGACCATACTAGACACCATAACGAGAGATATGAGCTTTTACATTTACAACGACCATACTAGACACCATAACGAGGGATATGAGCTGTTACATTTATAACGACCATACTAGACACCATAACGAGATATATGAGCTGTTACATTTACAACGACCATACTAGACACCATAACGAGAGATATGAGCTGTTACATTTATAACGACCATACTAGACACCATAACGAGAGATATGAGCTGTTACATTTACAACGACCATACTAGACACCATAACGAGAGATATGAGCTGTTACATTTATAACGACCATACTAGACACCATAACGATAGATATGAGCTGTTACATTTACAACGACCATACTAGACAACATAACGAGATATATGAGCTGTTACATTTACAACGACCATACTAGACACCATAACGATATATATGAGCTGTTACATTTACAACGATATACTAGACACATATAACTATGAGCTGTTACATTTACAACGACCATACTAGACGAGATATATGAGCTGTTACATTTACAACGACCATACTAGACACCATAACGAGAGATATGAGCTGTTACATTTACAACGACCATACTAGACACCATAACGAGAGATATGAGCTGTTACATTTACAACGACCATACTAGACACCATAACGAGAGATATGAGCTGTTACATTTACAACGACCATACTAGACACCATAACGAGATATATGAGCTGTTACATTTACAACGACCATACTAGACAACATAACGAGAGATATGAGCTGTTACATTTACAACGACCATACTAGACACCATAACGAGAGATATGAGCTGTTACATTTACAACGACCATACTAGACACCATAACGACATATATGAGCTATTACATTTACAACGACCATACTAGACACCATAACGAGATATATGAGCGGTTACATTTACAACGACCATACTAGACACCATAACGAGAGATATGAGCTGTTACATTTACAACGACCATACTAGACACCATAACGAGAGATATGAGCTGTTACATTTACAACGACCATACTAGACACCATAACGAGAGATATGAGCTGTTACATTTACAACGACCATACTAGACACCATAACGAGAGATATGAGCTGTTACATTTACAACGACCATACTAGACACCATAACGAGATATATGAGCTGTTACATTTACAACGACCATACTAGACACCATAACGAGAGATATGAGCTGTTACATTTACAACGACCATACTAGACACCATAACGAGAGATATGAGCTGTTACATTTACAACGACCATACTAGACACCATAACGAGAGATATGAGCTGTTACATTTTCAACGACCATACTAGACACCATAACGAGAGATATGAGCTGTTACATTTACAACGACCATACTAGACACCATAACGAGATATATGAGCTGTTACATTTACAACGACCATACTAGACACCATAACGAGAGATATGAGCTGTTACATTTATAACGACCATACTAGACACCATAACGAGAGATATGAGCTGTTACATTTACAACGACCATACTAGACACCATAACGACAGATATGAGCTGTTACATTTACAACGACCATACTAGACACCATAACGATAGATATGAGCTGTTACATTTACAACGACCATACTAGACACCATAACGATAGATATGAGCTGTTATATTTACAACGACCATACTAGACACCATAACGAGAGATATGAGCTGTTACATTTACAACGACCATACTAGACACCATAACGAGATATATGAGATGTTACATTTACAACAACAAAATACTAGACACCATAACGAGATATATGAGCTGTTACATTTACAACGACCATACTAGACACCATAACGAGAGATATGAGCTGTTACATTTACAACGACCATACTAGACACCATAACGAGAGATATGAGCTGTTACATTTACAACGACCATACTAGACAACATAACGAGAGATATGAGCTGTTACATTTACAACGACCATACTAGACAACATAACGAGAGATATGAGCTGTTACATTTACACCGACCATACTAGACACTATAACGAGATATATGAGCTGTTACATTTACAACGACCATACTAGACACCATAACGAGATATATGAGCTGTTACATTTACAACGACCATTCTAGACACCATAACGAGAGATATTAGCTGTTACATTTACAACGACCATACTGGACACCATAACGATATATATATAAGCTGTTACATTTACAACGACCATACTAGACACCATAACGAGATATATGAACTGTTACATTTATAACGACCATTCTAGACACCATAACGAGATATATGAGCTGTTACATTTACAATGACCATACTAGACACCATAACGAGATATATGAGCTGTTACATTTACAACGACCATACTAGACACCATAACGAGAGATATGAGCTGTTACATTTACAACGACCACACTAGGCACCATAATGAGAGATACGAACTGGAAATTGAGAAAGAGATATCTACAAATAATTCCAGATCTATACGAACCGTGTTAAAGTGTAAAGATAAAAGGAAAGGTAAGTTCTTATAAAGCGCAGTCCTCTGGACTGTGCAAAGCGCTTTACACTTTACTCCCTTCCAGACCTGTCCAATCGAACACCATCTCGACTTCTCCGGGAAACATCCAGCCACGCTGCAGTCAATTTGCGAAGCCTATTCGTACACAAATATCCACCACCGTCTATAGCCAGGTACTCATTCATGCAGCTGACTGAACAGGAGCAACGTAGAATGAACAAACTTGCCCAAGGTTCGACACCGCAGCATAGGATTCGAACATGGATTCTCTCGAATGAGAGTCCAATGCTCTTGCTACTGCGCCATTGCACGATAACTGGGAAAGAAATCATACTTCAAAATACTGAGATCATACTTAGATGGTAGATAGCAACGTCATTTGATTAAAATGTTCATAGTAAGATCTCATAAGAATAATGATTCTATATTTATGAACACATATCATACGTGAGAACAACAAATAAAAACATGAGAAGTATGTAGCTTGAAAGAGACAGAGAACGGGAGATTCACCGAGTATTCGTACACATTTTACTACGATTTCAAGCCACGTCTGTGATACATTTGTAGGTGAAGTCTGTTTAATTCATACTAACCACATCGCTATCGTGTTATGTTCCATTTGTTTATCGTCGTCTGTGAGAATGGATGAAATAAAATGATATACATATAAATAACATTGTTCCCTTACTAATACCAGTTCAAGTCATCTAGTTTAATTTTCTTTGAATTGGAAACAAATCGATTGTACAACGTTTGTCAAAATTATAACCCAATAGAGACA
>CM034533.1:1989382-1991882 GCA_020002185.1 Paraescarpia echinospica | reverse complement strand
ACAACTTAGTTGCTTAGCGTGCTTGATCAGATCAGGAAAGTGTTTCGTCGCCAAATGCATATAGCAACACTTGCATACTGTAACAATCTGCAAGCGTCAACTCTGTGGCGATAGCCTTGAGTGCTATAGAGCCGCACTGTAGTTCGGTGAACCCCATCCGAACACTCCTGGCTCATCGTCGAGTTCCACGTGGAACGGGTTGGAAAATAAGACAACTCCTCATTGCGAGTCCTAAGATCGGAAAGACACCCAGCTTTGCGTTTCGCAGTTGTGTCTCACACAGCAGCAACGTGATTTCGGAAGTGGAAGCGAACTGGAAAATCTAACTGATGAGAAGTTCTCGCATATCCATTTGGGATCTGTAAATTGCGGTACTTCTTTACCCTTCTGCTCCACGAACACCCTATAATTCAATATATCAGCTCACAGGGATTATATGCGGCGCAACCAAGCAAGTCGACTCTTCGCAGTAGAGGAGGTTTTAATACGTAGTTCGCAGTCTTCACGATAACGCTCATTGTGTTCTGCATTTTCAGTTTCGTCAGTTCTCCCTCCCGTCTACTGCTGTCACCCCGCGGGCCGCATTGTGGACAATCTCACTATTACTCCGCGGGCCGTATGAAATAGCTCCTCGGGCGGCATTTGGCCCGCGGGCCGCTGGGTGCCGACCCCTGAAATACTGTAGTACACTCAAGTAGTAGGCCTACAATTGTTGGCGGACGGACACTGTATACCGGCATGTCGTCTTACGCCACGTGCTATTGAGGTACTGTTCTGAGGAATAGAATGTGTAGGACAGTCAGCAGTGTGAACAGTCGGTTAATCACAGACAGTAAATTGACGGGATGACCTCTAGTGGCGACCCAACCGGCAATAAACAAAACGAATGAGCTTTTGTTTTTGTGCTGCGGGCTTCCAAGAATGACAACGCACGCCACGGACTTTGTAGCGCATCGAGAGGATTTATGCGTTGAACGGAAGCTCAAGTAAGTCGTAGTATATCTATCAGGGCGGAGTCTGACAAGTAACGTAGTTCACAAGCTTTGTTGACATGACTAAGGTATATTTAGTAGCCTGTTATAATCGGTGCCCATAAACCACAGATGTTCTTTATTTGCCATCAGTGGAATTATGCAGTCAAAACAGAGAGTAAGGTGAGTGCGTGCCTGGTACATTGTTATTATTATTATACATGTATTAGGCTACAACTGAAACTGGAGCAACAAGCACTGCTGCTAAATTATATCTACTTTTTTGGTGATACATTTATTTATACACCTGGTTCTCATATATAGGGATATGTTTTTAAAATATTGCGTGAGAACAATACTTAAGTTTTTTCATATAATTTGTTTGATGTTCTTTAAGTAAAACAGTTTTCATTGTTATAATAATTATGTATGACATATCATCGAAGCTACTATTGTACAGTGCCGCCATCTGCTATATACTGTCGTAACCTATTAGACACATGCTACTGGTACTGCCATCTACCGAATGACGCGTGGTTGCCGGAGAGCGTTTTGTGCGACCCCTCTACTAGTCTTAACAAATGCACCTAAAGGCTAAACACCTGATGTATATCTTGGCAAAAGTACCTTCAACCTGACCATAACCATAACTGCAACCATAACCTTAACACAACCATAAACATAACACTTATCAAAACTTTAAACCAACCACAAGCGGACGGGTTGCAAGAAACTCCCTCCATAGTTGCCATATGCTGAGGCGTATTGTGTGGTTCCGCAATCTACCATAAACTGTCAACGCAATACTGACATCTTCTGATTTTTTAACATCTCACATACAAGCATTCGATGTCTTAATAAATTAATGCTAGTTAACTAGCTCGATACGAAAATTAAACGAAGACGGGCACCGACCTTTGCTCAGTGCACGCAAGACGCATTTATTCGACTTGCCCACACCAGATACACGCGAGACAAACAATTTACGTCAAATATTGCATGAATTTGAATGAAACATTATAATTATATTTGTTTATTTACTTTCCCATGACGACCAGCAATCACTGGAGATTCTTGAAGAACCATTCGGTATGGCTTGGCCACCCACCCAATTTTGAGTCGCGACCGAGGGGTTAAGAACTGCTGATCTACTTTGACGATGTTGATAGACTGTTACTCTCATTCTTTGTTTTCGCAGTTTGAAGGAAACTTTGAGATGGGTTAGGGTTGCCATATACCTCATTGTTTGTGTAGCTCTGCCAACTAGTATTCAGAGCTGTTCTGAGAAGTATAGTGTAGCATCCACTTGATCTAGCTTCGAGCTGTTCTGTAAGTGTCCAACTTACAGCTCCACACAGAAAGACTATTTCCACGCACGTCCGAACTCGAACAGCTGACCGGAAACAGCCTCGATGCATACTGATACTGTGCGCAAGTCTGACCTTAGTTGAATCATATACATTTATTTGTGTACCCTGGACTAACAAGTTCCTATTTCCGGCGCGATATGTGTACTGCGCAGATTCTTG
>CM034533.1:1934825-1976387 GCA_020002185.1 Paraescarpia echinospica | reverse complement strand
AATCCATTCCTTCATTCCTACATTCATCCATTCCTTCATTCCTACATCCATCCATTCCTCAATTCCTTCATTCCTACAATCACCTATCCCTCAATTCTTCATTCCTATATTCATCCATTCCTTAATTCCTTCATTCCTACATTCATCTATTCCTCAATTCCTTCATTCCTACATTCATCCATTCCTCAATTCCTTCATTCCTGCATTCATCCATTCCTCAATTCCTTCGTTCCTACAATCACCCATCCCTCAACTCCTTCATTCCTACATTCATCCATTCCTTAATTCCTTCATTCCTACATTAATCCATTCCTCAATTCCTTCATTCCTACAATTACCCATCCCTCAATTCCTTCATTCCTACATTCATCCATTCCTTAATTCTTCATTCCTACAATCACCCATCCCTCAATTCCTTCATTCCTACATTCATCCATTCCTCAATTCCTTCATTCATACATTCATCCATTCCTTCATTCCTGCAATCATCCATCCCTCAATTCTTCATTCCTACGTTCATCCATTCCTCGATTCCTTCATTCCTACATTCCTATATTCATCCATTCCTCAATTCCTTCATTCCTCCATTCCTCAATTCCTTCATTCCTATAATCACACATCCCTCAATTCCTTCATTCCTACATTCATCCATTCCTCAATTCCTTCATCCCTACATTCATCCTTTCCTTCATTATTTTCTTATTTCCTCCCTTTCTTTTTTCACCTCTCTCTTTCTATCTTTATGTCCGTTATTCTCCCTTCGTGTTGCAAATTGTTTGTATAATGTTAAAATATATAAAGACGCATGCAAACGCATACATATATAACACATGACATACACATATAACACATGACATACATATATAACACACAACATACATATATAACACATGACATACATATATAACACATGACATACATATATAACACACGACATACATATATAACACATGACATACATATATAACACATGACATACATATATAACACACAACATACATATATAACACATGACATACATATATAACACATGACATACATATATAACACATGACATACATATATAACACATGACATACATATATAACACATGACATTCATATATAACAAATGACATTCATATATAACACATGACATACATATATAACACATGACATACATATATAACACACAACATACATATATAACACATGACATACATATATAACACATGACATACATATATAACACATGACATACATATGTAACACATGACATACATATATAACACATCACATTCATATATAACACATGACATACATATATAACACACGACATACATATATAACACACGACATACATATATAACACATGACATACATATATAACACATGACATACATATATAACACATGACATACACATATAACACATGACATACACATATAACACATGACATACATATATAACACATGACATACATATATAACACATGACATTCATATATAACACACAACATACATATATAACACATGACATACATATATAACACACGACATACATATATAACACATGACATACATATATAACACATGACATACATATATAACACATGACATACATATATAACACATGACATACATATATAACACATGACATACATATATAACACATGACATACATATATAACACACGACATACATATATAACACATGACATACATATATAACACATGACATACATATATAACACACAACATACATATATAACACATGACATACATATATAACACATGACATACATATATAACACATGACATACATATATAACACATGACATTCATATATAACACATGACATACATATATAACACACGACATACATATATAACACACGACATACATATATAACACATGACATACATATGTAACACATGACATACATATATAACACATGACATTCATATATAACACATGACATACATATATAACACATGACATACATATATAACACATGACATTCATATATAACACATGACATACATATATAACACACGACATACATATATAACACACAACATACATATATAACACATGACATACATATATAACACATGACATACATATATAACACATGACATACATATATAACACATGACATACACATATAACACATGACATACATATATAACACATTACATACATATATAACACATGACATTCATATATAACACACAACATACATATATAACACATGACATACATATATAACACACAACATACATATATAACACATGACATACATATATAACACATGACATACATATATAACACATGACATACATATATAACACATGACATTCATATATAACACATGACATACATATATAACACACGACATACATATATAACACATGATATACATATATAACACACAACATACATATATAACACATGACATACATATATAACACATGACATACATATATAACACATGACATACATATATAACACATGACATACATATATAACACATGACATTCATATATAACACATGACATACATATATAACACACGACATACATATATAACACACGACATACATATATAACACATGACATACATATGTAACACATGACATAATACAAGTCAAACTTTTGGCAATATTTAATAGACCCTAATATATAATTTGAGTCATCCGAAATTTAGAAAACAATTTTGATGGATTTTGAAGAAGACGGCAACATTGTATAGGCCCTAGACTTAACAACACGGAGCGGAGATAGACTGTCGTTGCACGCAGGGGAATACGCGGAGGCTGCATAGAAAACAATAGGCTGTTATTGCACGGGTTATGGCTAGGCTGTAATTACACGGAGAAGGATTGGTTGTCATTGCACGGAGAAGGATAGACTGTCAATGCACGGAGAATGATAGGTTGTCATTGCACGGAGAAGGATAGACTGTCGTTGCACAGAGAACGATAGAATGTCGTTGCACGGAGAAGGATAGCTGGTCGCTGCACGCATCGGGAATAGACCGTCGTTGTACGGACACGGAAAGGCTGTCGTTGCACGGAGAAGGATAGGCTGTCGCTGCACGCAGCGGGAATAGACCGTCGGTGTACGGATACGGAAAGGCTGTCGTTGCACGGAGAAGAATATGCTGTCGTTGCTCGGTTAGGATAGGCTGTCGTTGTATGGGAAAGGATAGGCTGTCGTCTGTTCGGTTGCCCGGTGTTCGTCGCCAACTCCCCGATTAACGACGCGCGTCGGCGGCCGCAATAACACGGCCAGCTGGACGTCGTCCCGGGACCAGCGAGTATACCCGCGGCGCCACTCTGTCGCCCCTCCACCTCCCCCCACCCTCACACGTGACCCGCGGTCGCCCTGCCAGTGAGCCGGCAGGGGAAAGGTCGGGACACAGCTCGGCGCTGCAGAACCAGAGGAGCCAAGTCGAGGCCGCCGCTCGTCGTTGTTGCTGCTTGTGTACAAAGTGCGTCTGGCAGTCGGACGACGAGGAACACTCCAAGAACCCACCCCACACCCTGCCGTCGTTCCGCTGTGTACCGTCGTCTTATCGTGTCTCAGACAGGTTTACGGCGCAACGAGTCCGCGTCCATCGTCCGGTCAACAAGTGTCCACTTGTCCCGACGCAACACCGGACACTGTTCACCATAACTTGACCATACGCTGACAGGTGACTTGAGGAGTTGCCGGAGACCGTGTGGACATCGGGACGCGGTCGCAGAAAGGACGCACGGTCTACAACGACGTGGTAAGTGTTTAATCCGCAATATATTCGGCTCTGTGTACAGCACATCACTCACTCGAGATAGCGATATCATCGCGTCTTCGTTGTGTGTTATAATCCTTCACGCAGTTAATTATTCATCTTACGCCGCGTGTGGTTTGGTACTAATTGGACGCAATCCGTTGAGATTAACGCATGTGTATTTGTATTTTCAATTATTTTTATATCCAATGTAAATTGTGTGGAAGTTTACGCGGCCGTATCCCCAAGTTCCTGTGTTTATAATTGTGTACAAACATGTTTGATTGAGGGATATTTAATTTACACTAAACCTGACACGGTGCTAGATGTCTAGTTCAATGCGTGAATGATTGAACATTACTGGTGACTTCTGACCTATTCATGTACAAATATATACGAGTAAATTTTACGTGTAGGTTTGTTTTATCATTAATTTGCTTCACGAAAATATGAACATTTGGCGGCATTACAGAACACAAAGTCGCTGACCTCTAATTGTGATTTTGTGACACATCGTTTGCATCATATGTTGTTATTAACATACGCCATCATTAATATCATACTGAGCACCAGAATGTTATGTTGTCTACAATTTAATCAACCCTTAATTGCAGTACGTAAATCTGAGACATTCATTAAAGTAAACAATATTTAACTGTACAATGCCTGCTTTGGTCGGAAATTATAGAAAATATGAATCACAGAAGCACCATATATAAAGTAACATACAATTATATCAAGGAGATTTTTAACATTGTTGGTTGTCTTAATTAAACACAACTATAACGATTATATGTATATTATTTCAAAGTTCTATTTAGAAATTTATATTTTTTTAATGTATATATTGGTACAGTGACATAAAAATGCAATTATATATATCAAGATAATAATATTTTAAATTAAAATTGATATAATTCAAGTAAGTATTAGATAAGCACAAGTATAGGTGCGAACGAACCATTTAAAGAATTTAAATACGATGTTTAAACCCGCTGTCCGTCACAGTGTCATATGTAATTGTTTTACAATTGTCAGGACAATTATTCCGTTCTTTTCGCAGACTTAAACAATTTCAATCAAAGATTTATGTAAGATCATTTTAATTTCTCGCCACATGCAGTTTATTCAAGACCGGCTTGTAATTTAATAACAGTTCGCCTAATAGATACTTAAATTTACTCAATCGTGGACCATAAAATTATAGTTACTTAAGATACATCATAATTAAATTTCCAGATAACATCCACATTGTTAATACCTCAGTTTAATAGCTGTTTAACTGTTGGTATCATTTCTCTACTGCGATAACAATTGTATCACTCCCTAGTGTTAATTATGGCTAAATTACTGTAAACAAAACGAAATGTAATAGTCACAGCAAGGGCAATTATTTGTACGGTATTACGGAGTGTTTCTCTAGATTGTCTTGATTAAAAATAAGCATAATCTACTCATATTCCCTGCGTTTCCGTTCTTCGATAGAATCCCAGGCTCAGTGCTATCTGCGCACTATCAGGGATGCTACCTGAAATCGCCGTAATAATGCCACTTATCAACCGGTCTTGCGGCGCGATCGTCGATAAAACATGTTCGTTCTCCGCCCCCAATTTCGCAATTTAGATACTGCCACGCTGGTCAATTTCACGATTTAGATAAGCTTATCATTCGTGCGATAACTCGGCGAGATTACGAACGTCGATGAATGTCAATTGCGTTTGGGAAGAAGTGTTGATTCCGGCAGGCGGTGTATGGGGAATAGGCACGTCCCGGTGGGACGGGGAAATCTACGAGCACAGTAAATTGCCCAGTGGCGAAACGTGAACGCGTATTAGTAGGTGGCCGCGACTTGTTCTTTTTGTTAGTTTTTCTCACGCCATGTTTTCCAGCTGTTGGTTTATTTTTATTAGATTATTTGGTCCTATATTGTTGTCGTCGGTTTAACCTTATCTGCCCATCTATGCGACTGCAAGCATGAATTATTTAAGGCTAATTCTGTTGTATTTGATACGTAAGATTATTTCTTTTCGACCGTATTTGCTACTTTAAGTTCGATATATCATTGACAATACCTTACATAATAATAAACATGTTTCCAGATCAAGTCAATAGCTGGCCATCACCGGTCGATGAGTGCCTATAGACTGTACAGTGTATGTATGTATATATCGAAGTTTACATGGATCGATAGTGTATATTGTGTATTAATTAATAATATATAATTCAAATCAGTGCACAAACGTTTATTTTTTAATATATCAATAACATTATACTTATAAATAAACTTTGTAAACGTATTGTAAATCTTAAATGTTTTCATTAGACACAAAAGGTACAAATAAAATAGATATGTATTACAGACTAACACAGAATTATTAAAATGAAAGCTTGTAAATACTTGAACGCGTGACATTTCTATGACATTAGAAAGAATAGCTGATAATGAGTTGTATGTACATATGGTCCAGATTAATGCCAGTTATTAGTGCTATCGCACTAAATTTAAAGAGTTACATTTCTGTGGCTTTAACGAAAATAACTGGATAAAAAGGGTACGTAAATTATACAGATTAATAAAACATTATTCTCAACTCTAGCAGAGCATTTGTTTATTTTAACATTATTTGTATACCAGATAATTTATTTATCATAGTATTTGTCTACAAGAATATTTGTTTACCAGAGCATTTTTGCCATAGTATTTATTTATCAGAGCATTTCTATACCAGATTATTTGTACAGAGTAGTCTTTATCTGTCAGAGTAGTTGTCTACCAAGAGCTGAACTGTAGTGAAGGCAATAATAGCGTTGTATGTTTCAAGCAAGCAAAGCGAAGTCAGATAATACTACACATTAGAAGTTCATGGCTTTCTTTAGTTATAAGTTTACAAAACTCCACGTGATTTCCAGAATGATTGTGTGTTAATTGAATCAAAATCTATAGTGCACGACTGGGCCAAGGGACATTGCTGTCCCTTCCCGTCCTCTAGACGAATGTCCGCTCCATCTCACGGATGCCCAATCGGACAGAAGTCGAATCGTTGAGACATCAAAATATCTAGTGCACAATCATTATTGGGTCAAGGAACAATGCTCCCTTTCCAGTCCTGTGTAGGAGAATGTCCGCTCCATCGCACGGTTGACTAGTCGGACACGCAGGCCGTTGTGTGCGCGAGATCTTAACGTGCCCACTCCGTTATGCTCCGCTGTACCCGTCCGTCCATAAAGCATCTTCGGTGGTCGGCCCGCTAACATCTGGTCCTGATTGGTACCGGCCGCCCCGGGTCATTGTTCAAATCGCTGGCTTCAGTGACACTAACTTCACTGGCTGGACTCTTCCTGGAAAGAGTGCGGCGTGTCCAGGGCAGAGGCCGGAGGGGGTGGATGCAGGGCCGCTCGGGGGAATTGGTACAGGGAAAACTAACATGACCGTAGATTATGTGTGAGTGGGATTATCAAAGCACACGAGAGTATGATACACACGTGTATTTAGAAAATAAACAAACCACATGGGGTATGTTAATTGTTAAATAATAAAACAGTATATAGGTATTGAAGTATTAGAATATATATATATATATATATATATATATATCGTAGCCAGACGTTTTGGTAAAGGGCACTTTGGCCATGGACAGTTAGGCAACATACATTTCGGTAACGGGACATTTTGGTAATCAGACATTTCGGTAACAGGACATTTTGGTAATCAGACATTTCGGTAACAGGACATTTTGGTAATCAGACATTTCGGTAAGAGGACATTTTGGTAACCAGACATTTCGGTAACAGGACATTTTGGTAATCAGACATTTCGGTAATAGAACATTTCGGTAAAACTATTGAAAATAATCAGAATTATTTGGTCATTTTTAAAGATGTCCTTATGTGTGTCTGGATTTAAATGTTGCAGCAAGCCACTGATTGGATGTAGCAATTGAACACTCTAACCTGTCCCCTCTAATGCATGAATATCGCCATGATTGACTGCTGTTGTCTGGGAAGCCATGTTCTCTTCCTCTGCCTTGAAAGTTCATCAAATAAGCACTAACTAACACTATCTGTGATCACTGGTGGGAAGCCAAGTCTTCTGTCTGGAAAAATGACCAACCTAATTTCTAAGTGGTTTAACTGATTGGCACCACTGACATGGCAGACTGAACAGGTTTTAACTCATTGATAGATTTTATTACTTTACAGATTTACTTTATCATGTGTAATTAAGTTCAAGAAATCTTACAAACATTCCATATGCATAATAATAAACAATATAAATTAACAAAATGTACTGTCTATTACAAAAAATTATATAATTATCTAAACAAGACACCTTTAAAAATAACCAAATAATTCTGATTATTTTCAATAGTTTTACCGAAATGTCCTATTACCGAAATGTCCTGTTACTGAAATTTCCTGTTACCGACATTTCATGTCACCAAAATGTCTCTTGCCCAACTGTCCATGGCCAAAGTGTCCTTTACCAAAACACCATGGATTCGGTTCATATATCATATATATATTCTTCGTATGTATCATTAAAACTACCGTAGATAATATTTGCGTTAGGTGTATTCCAGTAAAAGTGTATATTAACTTTATATTGGGGATACAAGGAATGAAAAAAATCCTCACACGGAGGGTAAACTATGTAGCATGTTACGATGATCTCTCGAATAGATCCTTGTCACCTCACATAAAATCCCATTACCATAAAAAAACGCATGCATTAGCGTCGGGCAAAGAATCAGTTGGAATTTAAGCACAGTATTAATATGAAAGTACTCCGATATAACTAAACTAGCAGCTATTAGCTGGATTGAAGTTGAGACGCCCCACGAAGGAGACAAAGGGGAAGAAGGGAAATGGGGGAGATTAGACTGAGGCCGAGGAAATGGGAAACATCAGACTGAAACGGAGAACGGGGACTAAACTGCGCCAAGCAAACTGTGTAACCAGCCTGTGGAATTAGTTGGTCGGTCCTCTGATTAGATCTGCTCACGAATGCATTTATTTAGTAGCATTCTACAATGTATCAACGTATTACACCTCGACTACGTGTATTATACTGTCAACGCCGAACCGATGTGGCTGTATTTTGGAAAGGTTATGCTGCACGGATTCATGTCAAAATGTTTATTAATACGTGCGTGCGTGCGTTCGTACGTATCTCATAATGTATAATGATCTGATCACTTCACTTTTTGCAACATTACAATTAAATCCATGGTTAGAGGATTAATAATTTCGAGGTCGCCACCCCGTCCCACCCCATGCCCCTCCCTGCCAGCGGCCTGACACGTTACTCGTTTTCTAATTCGTTGCTATGCTGCAGTAGAATCTGCCCTAACAATTGAGCGCGTTGCATCATTTTCGCATCACAAACGCTGGCGTCTGGCGGCTCTAGACATTCATCATAACGTTTTCGACGCCGCTGCTATCAAGTTTTTGTCAGGAATTCGGCTTTTTGGGCAATCAGTGCACACACTCCTTACGGAATGCCATTAGTTTAGCGTCATTTATTATGCGTGGCTTCTTTCCTGTATCAACTGTTAAGCTGCGCAGTTTATTGTTTCCTTTGCCAAATTTCTTTTCCAAATTATTTACTGAGCGTGTGTTGGTGAGCAGTTAATGTTTTCCCGGATATTCGTACATAAACATTCACGTTATATTGAGCAAACTGATTCGTCTGAGCTTGCATTCATATATTTATATGTATGTATATTATAACGGTGGATAATTAACACAACGAGTCAGAAATCGATGTTGTTTCTCTTATTAGTGTTTCAAGTCAATCGTGTTATATATGCGATAACTAAATTAATTATTGTCTAAGTATGTTTTGTGTAAGATACGGGCGCTATTACTTACCACATAATGCACATATGTTGTAGTCACGGTTAGTCAGACTCCGTGAGGTGGCGCCATCTTCTGGCGCCCACTTTACCGACAGAAAGCTGAGCTAACCGCGAATTAGTGTCTGGCGGTCATATTTTCCAGAACCTCGGTAACCAATATTACTATATTGTATCTGCTATCCATATATATTAATCAAAAGAGGAAATGTTGTGACGTGTGAAGATTTCAACTTCAGATACATCGACGTATTTGTCGCACTGTGTGGAATGATAACCTCGTGAATGTTTTGTACTGCAGTGAATGTTTTGTTACGTATCCTTTCACGCCAACAGAAGGTACCGGCACCGCGTATAAGTTTACTGAAAGTGAACCGTAATAATGTCTACACTTTTATTATGGCGACGTTGGCACAGACTGCCTCTAAACACCCCTAACCTCTCACCCCGTCTTACTATGACGGAAGACCATCAGTTGAGACTGTCGAGTTATTGCGACAATTGCTTGGCCAGATTGGCCAGACAGTTGAATATGTAAGGAATGTTTGCCTGACTTTATAAATTCTGCAAACTCTACTAACACGTCTAAAAACAGAATTGATCAACATTGGGGTAAAGTACAGTTAATGGTAAAATTCAAATGGTTAGCTTTGTGAATAGTACTAAATACTAACATAATTGCAAATCAAAAGTTATGTGAGAAAACAAGAATTTACCCGTGTG
Source organism: Paraescarpia echinospica (assembly GCA_020002185.1). Classification (NCBI taxonomy): domain Eukaryota; kingdom Metazoa; phylum Annelida; class Polychaeta; order Sabellida; family Siboglinidae; genus Paraescarpia; species Paraescarpia echinospica. The sequence goes on along the minus strand of CM034533.1, from coordinate 1,966,059 downwards.
ACACCTCCCCGGTCAGCCCTTCAAAGTACCATCTACGCAGAACCGCAGTTCGAATCCACCAATGCACCGACTAGTGTCGGCGGTGATCATATTTAGCGCAATTGGGCGCCCCGAGCCGGATTGAGCTCTCTCTAAAGTCGAGTTGACGTTTATTACTCGTGAAAAATCTCGCCATTCGCCTTCGTAGATCGTTCAATTAGACTGTGTTCGTTTTAATCCGATAATTGCTCGAGTCGCGCTGGCTCGCCCGTCACGTCACAATCGATTTGGCTGTGCGTACGCCGCTAGGTGTTTGTGAGTTGTTTGTCTGTACTAAAACACTGCAGTGCTAAAAACAACAACACTCGCCAACGCCCGCGGGGGTCCTGCCGAAAGTTGTCCTTTAGATCAATCAGATGTTCGTGTAACGCATGTACTAAACAGTTATCGTATTTACTTATTATGCATTTTCTTACTCACTTATTGACTTAGTTATTCGTGTTCTCCATTTTTAATGCAATAGTTTTATGTAAACGGTCTTCCAAACATTGTATGGGTCTATCTAATTTATATATAATGTTTATATATATATATATATGAGTTTATATATATATATATATATATATGAGTTTATATATATATATATATATTGCCAGTCCAGTAACTTTGGGATAACATTATATAAAAAGGGCCGTATAGTAAGTGTTACTTATCAAGTTTCTGGCGCGTGATGCTAAATTATATTTGTAATCACTCATTAAAGAAGCGTAATAATTATATTCATTGCAAAAAGTCAATTAAAACAAATACCACATGTCAGCTTGAAATGACGACACATCGACATGTATATGTGGTTGAACTGCATACATCTATAAAGCAATGATTGCGGTTCGAATATTGAATTGGTGTTTCCACATGCACGAGCCACCATCTACACAAAAAGAATATTACTTTGCAATATGAATGATATTTTTTTACTTAATTCACAGTCAGTTTACCTTTTGTTCTCGAGACGTTTCGACTGTGAAATAAGTAAAAATATCACTCATTTGAACCTCTCTGTCTGATGAACCTCTCCACTCATTTACTTTGCAATAGTTGGAAAACATTATATAAAAATAGCGCTAGCCTTTATATAAAACGCTTAATCTAACATTATTTATCTAAACAATTTTCTGTTATATTGTTTTTTTAATCAATGCCTCGGATTAAAACATTACGCTCCAGTTGGTAAAAAAACAAACCGTATTTCTGTCACTTAAAACGTTGCACGCTACGACGGTTTGGAAGGTTATAAAAACGTCACTGCGAAACGCTCACCATTTGCCGCGACACCCGATCCGTCAACCTCCCGCCCCAGCGATGTTTAACCCGCCCCGCCGCCGGCAATTTGTAGTAATAAAGTCCTCACTGGCGGAGGTGGATCAGTTCCCACCGACTCGGTGACGTGTCTTGCAGATGTTGTTGCATTCGGACCTGTTCCTGCGGCTCGATTTAGCTTGTACCGGACCATCTGAAGGCAATTATTTAATTTAGCAGCGCCTGCAGCCCGCGGGAGGCGGACATGACGGGTCGGTGGTCGGCGACGACCCAGGCATGGATAGCGACAAGTCGGTGGTCGGCGAGGACTTGGTACGTCGTCCGCAGCCGGTCCGTCCGCACATTGTCTAGTTCGCTCCGGGATCAGGTTCGATATGACGGCGCGGGGGAAGCGTCCGAGAACCGTTACGTCGGAAACGTTCGGGCATTGTTCACGTTGACTCGTGAAAACTGCTTTAATCGCCGAATTATCCTCGGCATTATCTCAACAATATAGTAGTTTTACATAAAGCTTTTTCTTCTATTTTCAGTTGATGCCTTTCAGAATTTCGCTGTCACCAGCATTCGATTGATCTGAAAAAACCCAACACCGACTATGTACCATCATCGCGCCAACCATCCGCAAGGTGTCGCCGCTGCTCCAGTGGCGCCCCCTCTCGGCCAGCAGCACACGGACGGCGCCCTGGCGGCGTCTCCCTATCAACTGGGCTGCAACAACCCTCCCGTGTACATGCCCCCTTCCCTGCCGATGTACCCGGGCTATATCTCCGGCATACCGAACCCCGTGTACACACCATCGTCGTCGACGTCGTCGTGGGCTAACGTACAACCCGATGGCGTATCGTCGCTGAAGTACGCGTCGCCGTACAGCTCGACGGGATTTGCGTTGCCACCGACGCCAACCCCGTCGCCTAGCAACGCAGTTACCTTGGCGCCAATGGACCCGATGGAAGCGGCGCGGTCTGCCAACTTCCCCGCTGGTCAGCTGGCGGTCAGCGATATCTCTGCGTGGAAGGGCATCGGTCCTAGAGCCTATGGCGGGGCACCTGTCGTGTTCGCACCCAACAAGTGCCCAGGTAGGTTGAGCCATGACTGAGAGGATGCGTGAGGAATACAGAGAATATAACTTTTACTATAACCAAATATAATTATATAAATATAATAATACATGCGTTCTTAGGTGTGCTGCTTGTGTGTGTGCATGAGAGGAATAAGGGAAAGAAAAGACAGACGTCTTGTATAAGTTGGATGAACGTCAACGTGTTTGGGTGTCATCGCGAGAAGGTCTACATGCATCACTGTCTATATGCATTACATGCTCCCGCACGCACACGCACACGCACACACAAACACAAACACGAATACATAACTCTCATATATTTCTGATATGTCTTTGTTTAGGGGGAGATTATTTCTCTGACGTCGGCAAGGAGTGCGTCAACTGTGGCGCCACCTCGACGCCGCTCTGGCGAACCGACGGAACCGGCCACTATTTATGCAATGCGTGCGGACTGTACAAAATGGGAGGAACCGTAAACAGACCGAGCGCGCAGCCGACACGCAAATCGGTATAATACCTTATTGTGTACATTAAGATCACATTTGTGTAGTGAAGTATTATTTTATAAAAAATAATAAATACACAAATCACTTTATGTCATATGTTACATTGGCTGGATTATTTTTTAGAGAAACACAATCTCTCTATGCAGTGTCACTCAATGTGCAAAATGTAAAGACATTAAACAAATATGTGATGCATGGAATATAAAATATATATAAATAAAAAAAAATGAATGAAAACATAAAACGATCCAGAGAAAGTGCGGAAGTTTGAGGTGGGTAGAGGAACTAAAGAAATCTGACAGGTAGCCCCATTCTGGTTAAAACTGCATAGGCTCTATATGAGTAAGGGTCTATGTGCGGTATATTTGAATGTGTTTTAACGGACGTTGTATTAATACACAATTACAACGTTTACGCGTTGTGTAAACACGTAGTCTCGGACGTGACGAGACTTGGAGTTGTATGGAGCAGAGTAGCACAGTGACTAGAGCTTCGGACTTTCGACCGAGGGTGAACCCGGGTTTGAATCCTGTGCTACGTTGTTGAACCTTGGGCAAGTTCGTTCACTCTACGTTGCTCTAGTTCATTCAGCTGTATGCATGAGTACCTGACTATAGACAGTGATGGATATTTGTGTACGAATAGTATTCGCGCATTAACTACAGCGTGGCTGAATACTTCCCAGAGAAGTCGATAGAACAGGTTTGCCAGGGGAGTAAAGTGTAAAGCGCTTTGAGCAGTCTCGAAGACTGGATACTGCGCAATACAAGAACTGACCTTTACCTTTGCTTTGTTTTCTCGCAGTGCGGGATGAAGCAGAATGACAACAACACGTGCGCCAACTGCATGACGCGCACCACGACCCTCTGGCGGCGGAATGCGGAAGGAGAGGCCGTGTGCAACGCATGTGGATTGTACTTCAAACTACACGGGGTAAGACTGTCATATCTTGTAAACTGTACTTAAATATATACGTGGCAAGACTTCATATCTTGTTAACTGTACTTCAAACTACACGGGGTAAGACTGTCATATATTGTGAAATGTACTTCAAGATATACGTGGCAAGACTGTCATATCTTATTAACTGTACTTCAAACTACACGGGGTAAGACTATCATATCTTGTGAACTGTACTTCAATTTGCACGGGGTAAAACAAAATTTTCTTGTGGACTGTACTACAAACTACACAGGGTAAGACGGTCATATCGTGTGGACTGTATTTCAAACTACACGAGTTAAGACTGTCATATATTGTGGACTGTACTTCAAACGGCAAAGGACACGATTGTCAGGAATGGTGGACTGTACATTTTAAACTACACGGGTAAATTTTTTTTTGCGAACTTTGTGTGTGTATGTGTCTGCGCGCGCTGTGTGTTTATATTCCATCGATCTTTCACCCGTCCGTCCGTCCGTTCGTCCGTCCGTCCGTGTCTGTCACTCTGTCGTTCTGTCTGTATATCTGTCTGTCTGTATGTATATATGTATGCCTGCCTGCCTGCCTGCCTGCCTGCCTGTCTGTCTGTCTGTCTGTCTGTCTGTCTGTCTGTCTGTCTGTCTGTCTGTCTGTCTGTCTGTCTGTCTGTCTGTCTGTCTGTCTGTCTGTCTGTCTGTCTGTCTGTCTGTCTGTCTGTTTGCTTCCCTGTCTGTCTGACTGACTCTCTGTGTTTCTGAGTGTTTGTCGGGTTTCGCCGTACTGTTATAATCGGAAACAATCTGTTTTAATTCAAACAGATCAAGAGGCCAATAGCGCTGAGGAAGGACGGAATACAGACGAGAAAACGCAAACCCAAAACATCACGACTGAGCCGTGTCTCCTCGGAAGCTACGCCCACAGGTAAGCACAGACGTGCGTCACCATCATAACACACAAAACAATTTACCTATCCTTCAAATGACCTGATGCCTAGCAAAAACTCCGTCAAGCAAACAAAAAATATGGATGCCGTAGTGTGTTCATGCATTTCGTTGTATATTTTGTTGAAATTCTGGTCCCAAAAGCGTTTATTTATGTTAAAAACAAGGCAACATTTTAAAGGTGGCAACTATAGTAATGAGGGGATGTTGGATTTATGAGATGCCATGCTGCAATAGTAAGTAATTCACGTATGTAACCGTTATCAATATTGATTGCTAAGGCAAATTTTGACGGAAGTCTCGTGCAAAAATTAGATTGTGACGTAGGCAAACCGCGACGTACTGGATACACTAATTGTGTATGGCTGTGTACGAGTGCGTATGATCCGAGCATACAATAAAAATTTAATTATTACTTCTTTAACGCCAATATCATCGGAAAATCCGAGCTCAGCGATGTAGTCTACCTCGACGTAATTTCCATAGGCTAGTAAATCACACCCCTAATACCAATCGATTGCCGTTCTTTACGCCGTTCTGTATGCCGTTCTTTGTGCCGTTCTGTATGCCGTTCTTTGTGCCGTTCTGTATGCCGTTCTTTACGCCGTTCTGTATGCCGTTCTTTGTGCCGTTCTGTATGCCGTTCTTTGTGCCGTTCTGTATGCCGTTCTTTGTGCCGTTCTTTGTGCCGTTCTGTATGCCGTTCTTTGTGCCGTTCTTTGTGCCGTTCTGTATGCCGTTCTTTGTGCCGTTCTGTATGCCGTTCTTTGTGCCGTTCTTTGTGCCGTTCTGTATGCCGTTCTTTGTGCCGTTCTGTATGCCGTTCTTTGTGCCGTTCTTTGTGCCGTTCTGTAAGCCGTTCTTTGTGCCGTTCTTTACGCTGTTCTGTATGCCGTTCTTTACGCCGTTCTGTATGCCGTTCTGTATGCCGTTCTGTATGCCGTTCTTTGTGCCGTTCTGTATGCCGTTCTGTATGCCGTTCTTTGTGCCGTTCTTTGTGCCGTTCTGTATGCCGTTCTTTGTGCCGTTCTTTGTGCCGTTCTGTATGCCGTTCTTTGTGCCGTTCTGTATGCCGTTCTTTGTGCCGTTCTTTGTGCCGTTCTGTATGCCGTTCTTTGTGCCGTTCTGTATGCCGTTCTTTGTGCCGTTCTTTGTGCCGTTCTGTATGCCGTTCTTTGTGCCGTTCTTTGTGCCGTTCTGTATGCCGTTCTGTATGCCGTTCTTTGTGCTGTTCTTTGTGCCGTTCTGTATGCCGTTCTTTGTGCCGTTCTGTATGCCGTTCTTTGTGCCGTTCTTTGTGCCGTTCTTTGTGCCGTTCTGTATGCCGTTCTTTACGCCGTTCTGTATGCCGTTCTTTGTGCCGTTCTGTATGCCGTTCTTTGTGCCGTTCTTTACGCTGTTCTGTATGCCGTTCTTTACGCCGTTCATGGCATGCCGTTCTGTATGCCGTTCTTTGTGCCGTTCTTTGTGCCGTTCTGTATGCCGTTCTTTGTGCCGTTCTTTGTGCCGTTCTGTATGCCGTTCTTTGTGCCGTTCTGTATGCCGTTCTTTGTGCCGTTCTTTGTGCCGTTCTGTATGCCGTTCTTTGTGCCGTTCTGTATGCCGTTCTTTGTGCCGTTCTTTGTGCCGTTCTGTATGCCGTTCTTTGTGCCGTTCTTTGTGCCGTTCTGTATGCCGTTCTTTGTGCCGTTCTGTATGCCGTTCTTTGTGCCGTTCTGTATGCCGTTCTTTGTGCCGTTCTGTATGCCGTTCTTTACGCCGTTCTGTATGCCGTTCTTTGTGCCGTTCTGTATGCCGTTCTTTGTGCCGTTCTTTACGCTGTTCTGTATGCCGTTCTTTACGCCGTTCTGTATGCCGTTCTGTATGCCGTTCTGTATGCCGTTCTTTGTGCCGTTCTGTATGCCGTTCTGTATGCCGTTCTTTGTGCCGTTCTTTGTGCCGTTCTGTATGCCGTTCTTTGTGCCGTTCTTTGTGCCGTTCTGTATGCCGTTCTTTGTGCCGTTCTGTATGCCGTTCTTTGTGCCGTTCTTTGTGCCGTTCTGTATGCCGTTCTTTGTGCCGTTCTTTGTGCCGTTCTGTATGCCGTTCTTTGTGCCGTTCTGTATGCCGTTCTTTGTGCCGTTCTTTGTGCCGTTCTGTATGCCGTTCTTTGTGCCGTTCTGTATGCCGTTCTTTGTGCCGTTCTGTATGCCGTTCTTTACGCCGTTCTGTATGCCGTTCTTTGTGCCGTTCTGTATGCCGTTCTTTGTGCCGTTCTTTACGCTGTTCTGTATGCCGTTCTTTACGCCGTTCTGTATGCCGTTCTGTATGCCGTTCTTTGTGCCGTTCTGTATGCCGTTCTTTACGCTGTTCTGTATGCCGTTCTTTACGCCGTTTTGTATGCTGTTCTGTACCCGTGCAATTGTCTTCCAGGGTCCGAGGTGCAGCAGGCGACGTCCCTGCCCGCTCCGAGCCCCGTACACAACGGCGGCGGTGGCGGTGGCGGCGACAGCGACTCCCTCCCCGAGCTCCTCACGCCGTCCTCTGCCTCATCGCCCTCCACCTCCTCGCAGAAGTCACCCGACTTCCAATTCGCCGGTGGCATGCTTGGAGCTCCGTCGTCCAGTCCCTCCGGTCACCTCCCGACGCCGGACACGAGTCCTGTAGTCGCCGGTATGACGTCAATGTCGTATTTGTACAACATGTACACCGGCGGTACGTCTCCATCCATGGGAGTACGCTTCTACCACGATAATGGCGGCTACGGTGGTGGCAGTTGCGGCAGTACCGGCGGTGGCAACATGCAGCAGGAGTATCATCGCCTTGTGAACAGCCCCCTCTAGCGGACAGAAGCGAATGCGGCTTGTGTTGCTGCAGTGAATGTCTCACACAATTCCGGAAAGGTGACATTTGGTAGTTACGCAGCGAACGGCGACTGCAGAAAAACGAGGATTTAAGTATTCTGTGGTTAGCCGGAAGGAAATAACAGAATGTCCCCAGACGACTGGCGATTAATGCCCTGGACATACAGCGGCAAAAGACAGAGCTACCAGACAGGTGGCGCAGTTGCATGGGCACCACTTGTCTTTGGCCTAGAACGCGCCGTCCGTGTATGGGAAAGCGGGATATTTAGTATGAGGTCCGTGGCGAATATAAGATGCCTGGAAGCCACGAATGTAAATTATTTCAGTTTGTTTTATGGTCTATCTAACAGACCCTATGTTTGTCACACGCGCCAATGATTGTTTCCGGTTCATTTGTATGTCCTGTAGGTCTACGCGGTGACATATTTTGTTTGATTTGTTCTTGGTATGTCAGTCGTAATAACCTATCCGTCTGTACGGCAATGTGTCGCCTCGGTGTACATAAGAAAAGACAGACTAAATGGGTGTGGTCCTTAACTTGCATCCGACAACATTCCTTGGACTATTTGTGAAACAGTTTGTGTGGAACAACCGACCGAGACGCCTGCTATGCCAATGAGCAACGCCTAACGAGATACCAGAGTAAACAGTTTAGTGACATTCTTTATATTTTAGAAAATTACATTCTAGAACCACGAAAGTATGGTGCGAGCTAGCAGTCACACCCATGTACTTGTAGTAGTTTATGTTCACGATTGTAAGTATGATAATATGATATGCTTCATTTGTAATAAACAATATATATTATATATAATAATATAATTATTAACATTATTACCGTGCGTGTGCTTGCGGCCGTATGTGTGCATGTATATATGTATGTGTGTGTGTATGTGTGTATGTGTGTATGTGTGTATGTGTGTATGTGTGTATGTATGTATGTGTGCATGCGTGATTGTATGTATGTATGTATGTATTCGCGTATGTTAGAGTATGCTTGTGTGTGCTTATGTATGTGTGTTTATATCAACTATTCATGTATAATATATATATATATATATACGCATTAGCATGCACGCATGTATGTACAATTGTACATGCATGTCCGTGCGCGTTAATGCACATATATGCGCACGCATGTGTTCTACATATTCACATGTAGAGCCTTACTTAGCTTTGCTGTATTACGAGGCTGTAGTTTGCATTAAGTTGTAATGCGCTTTGTGGTTCATTACACATACAAATCAATTATATAAAATAAATCTGTAGAAATCAATACATTGTGCAACCAATGTTTGTCCAAAAGAAAGAGCGCAATTTTCGATATTGTTCACTTGACAATGTGTATTTTACTTTATAAAATGGTCAACATATGCCCAGTAATATTTATATACGAATATGCACCTATAACAAATGTACCTGAATACATACGCATATAAAACAAACATAGATTTGAAATACACAACTCATTCATAGTGCGGATTACACAATGATATCGATAACAGATAACATGATATTAATAATTACAATTGGCATATCATAAAAGTAACCAAACATTCTTCAAGTTTGATATTGTGTCTAATTCTGACTGCTAAGCCTTAACTCTAACATTCCTCAACCGATATCTTGCCAAGTTGTCAATCACTGACGACGACGAGGTCTACGTAACCCGATGCGTCTTTGTTGTGGTCTGTGGCCACGGGTTCTTGCCGTGCGACGGTGAGGAGGGAGTAACGTCAGTAGATAAACCTGCGGGTCAGTCTGAGGCCTTTGTAGACGTGCTCACTCGCACGTTCTAAGGATGCGCATTCCGCTGACAATACGTCTCATAGAACGGAAACGGTATATGACGTGGGATTGACGTGTTGAAATTGTCCGCGGATGGTCACGTAGAACTCTGTTTAAACGATCCACAGGAAGGGCGTATGTGCTAAGGAAGATACTAGCATTGCTACTTCACAGACACGTCCAAAATATTATTGTATTCTTGTTACGACTTTGGCAAAACATCGAATAAATATGTCATTCCTTCTCTAACGATCTGACATACACAAATAAGTAACGCAAAATAACGTTCTACTAAATACAGTTATTTCTCAGTTCATTCAACTGTAGAAATTAATAAACGGCATCTGACCGTGATGACATTCCACATGATTCAAATAACAGCTGTTGTGCAATAATAGCAGCATTGCTGAATACTTCACATGGATGAAAACCTATACCTTGTCCTTCATAATAAATGTGCTCACGGCAAAAAAAGGCGTTTCTAAAAAGTCCCGGAAGATGTTTTCCTAGACCAAAACATACGATACTATGAATGTTACAAGAATCATTGCGGATATATTTGAATTAACGGAAGAATAAATAGAATACAACACAAGACGCTTAAAACACATAGGTTAGAAATGTGTGTAGAATATGTTAGCCAGACACCTCATACATAACCTTCGTGCACAATCGTGCACGCTCAGAATACCAAGTGGACAAAACCACCTCCGAAAAAAACCAATAGTAATAATTTACACTAGTCTTGGTGCTGAAGATAACGTATTCACCTTGCATACATAAATACACGCATATACCCGCATACACACATGCACACATGCACACATGCATACACACACACACACACACACACACACACACACACACACACACACACACACACACACACACACACACACACACACACACACACACACACACACACGCACATACGCAGACACGCACACACGTACATACGTACATACATACATACATACATACATACATACATATATACATGTGCGGGCATTCGTGTGTGTATGTCCTGTAATGTGACTTGGGTGTGGCTAATATGGATTAGTGCAGGACGCATGCAAGAACAGCTGACTGTCTTTCATGTTCTACACTAATATCATAATATAGTCGTATATATCATTATGTTACACAAGTAAATAAATTGTGTAAATCGCCGTGTAAACTCTTGTGTGTTTTAATGGAATGTTATCTTTATTTTGATTTCGATCTAGAAGGATCTTTGTACGTTTAACATACCATGTGAACGGTGGTTTTAAATTACTATTATAACTAACAATTCTGTAAAAGAAACTTCTCTGGCGCCAAACTCATCAGTCGCGTGCTCAGTGGTGCAACAAAACCAAAATATTAGACAATTTCAAAATCGGTGAACAATGCATTAGCAATTCGTTGGCAGTCGGATTGCTGTTCTAAGGCGCATAAGATAGGTCTGAAATTCTAAATAATTTGTATGAGCAAATATAAAACGACCAAACATGACGGTCCAGTTTAACTTTGACCAACTTTGTAGCCTACAACAAGTGCTTTGTGCTCGGCCCGACCCTCCCGACCGGGACACCCGCCACTTTGTTTATGGGGACGGTTCCAGCGACGCTCGCTTGCCGTGTTTCGCACTAGACGTTGTATTTACAAACATCAGTTGACAGAAGAGATCGGAACCAGCTGGATATGTTGTTTCCGTGATGATCGGGCGAGTCAGCGCGTTGCCGCAGATAGTAATGGCTGTGGCCACCTGAGTACGCGGACGGACTCTGTCTTGTGCTGCGATGGATGGTCGGTTAATTGAGAAAACTACTGTCGAATCCGACGCGGACTTGCTAACGAACGGCCTACTCCGTGGACTTTGCCTGGCAGTTGACAAACGCCGGCGCTCTCTGATTGGTACTGGCTTTGGTGCGAAATATAAATTATAGCTGCGAGGTCAAACGTTGTGTAAACATCGCACTCGGCAGGCGCTAAGTTGCAGCAGCGCCGGGCCCTTTTGTCTTAGCGACTGCGTGAATCCGAGCGAGCGACAGGAAGAAACCATCGCTGTTGTTTCGTCGACAAGCGAGAGGAAGCCAAGTTTTGGACATCGCTGCTGAACCGCGGTTGACTTGATAGAACTTTCCGGTTTCGTATCGCGCTGAAAGTGTCCAGCTTTGCGCAGAGGCGGATATTCGCGCAGTGTTCACACTCTCGACCCGTCACTGGTCAGTGATTCGACTGGTCAGTGGTTGTACCAGACTGAGTCCGAGCGCGCGGGATTGAAGACGTCAGCAGAGGCGACTCTAGTGTCTAGCGAAGACGACTCGCGTACCGTTTATGTGCGGCACTTCGAACACGAAGGTAAAGCTACGGCGTCGACCGAGCGAGCGGCCGAGTGAGATCGCGTCTCAAATGTCCCCTCGTTTCTGCTATCTCGCAACCGGCGCTATATCGGGAACTGGATCATAAACAGCGCGTGGGGGCAGGGTGGGGTTATGGCAGGAAAGAGGGTGACGAGTGAATTAATAGAAAGGGTGTCGCTTGGCGGGTAACGGGAGAAGGTTTCCGTTATTACTATGAGAGCTAAAACGACAGAATTTGGGAATGTTTTTGTAAATGCACTACGTAAAATGTTGTTACTTGCAACATGGTTGATAAATTAGTTATTATTTTTAGTTTTATCATATTTACTGATTAGAGACTTGCCAACCAATGACACTGATTTGTACAGTGTCAGTTGCATATCATTACTGTTATCGCTACTTATCTGGAATTTATTGGCTTCCAATAATCAAATCTGAACATAGATCACATTTTATTACTTAGTTTTCGTTTCTCAAAGGATTGTAAATACAGCTAGGAATTTTGAGAAGAGGCCACAAAAATAATATGCATTTTATGGTGTTATACACCCACACACACACACACACACACACACACACACACACACACACACACACACACGCACACATATATAATATATATATACACATATATCATATAACACCATAAAATGCATATTTATTTATTATAATATATATAATACGAATATATATATTATATATATTAATATTATAGGCCTAATGATTATAAAATAACACTAATTGTTGACAATAAGCTTGGAATTATATATTTTTATTTAAGCTTGTTTTAATTGCAATTTTGCCCCATGTTTTATTAAACCAATTTACTGTTGTGCATATACGAATGTTCCTTACTCGGTGTTAAAATACGTAATAATACACCATAACGATTCCTACCCGAGCTGTGACTACTTAGGGGCCGGTGTACTGTAGCGGAACACCAGCCATAAGCCGACGTTCGCGGACAGTCGCAATGTTTGTGTCAGGCATCTTGGCTATCGTCACTGTTCAAACGTCCGGAAACAATTACACTTGCAAAAAGCCTAGTAGGCACAATCGTTGCCAGTTTTCCAATACAAAAATGTTGAGTATTTTTGAATCTGTAATAAGTTGTATTGCGCGACTACAAACAAAGGACAACATATGTTGATGCTATTTCAATAATAGTTATACTCTTAAATGTTTATAGAATTTTGTGCACACTCATAAAATATTTTGTTGGAAAAACAATCTTTGTATAAAAGGGAAACATTTGGACAGTCGATTAACGTGGTAACACGCGTTTAATATATAAAACCTTTAATACTATAATTAATCGTTTTCTCATAGTCCAACATTAAACAACGCCGAAAGAACTGCAGAATTATTGTGTGTACTAAATGTCGCGCTGTCTGTAACTTGACGATATAAATTGTCTGCATTATGCAGTAAGCCACTTGTAAATACGGAGATTCCTTTACTATGTTGTTAGTTATGTCGTATCGTATGATATGGATAAACGTAACATTAATTAAAGTGCTTTTCACTAGTTTTAAAATATATTTACTATAACGAGATCATCCAGTCACGATTGCTCTCGGCTGTGCTCTTCTCGAAACATACCATCGTAATGCATTCATTAAACTGACCAAATAACAACAATATGTCTGAAATAACATGATTTTTATGAATCGCACCAACCTGCGCTACATCCGCTGTCAATTTCACTCGACACGATTACACGCCGTGTAAAACACTTCCTCATCGGAGTTTTTTAAATTATTCATCCCACACATATCCGAGCGTTCGTTCATCAAAACGGCGCCTCACTCTTGATATCGAAGAAAGATCCACGGCGCTGATGCTTATCCGCGATAATGCCATCACGTACAGCACTTACGATGTCCGAAACACTCGTCCGTGTTATATATTCGTATCGCTTTTGGTTCGTGACGGCCTCAGTTCGTGTCACCTCAACCGATACCGGTATATGTTCGTGTCGGCGGCAGTTCATGTCGCCTCGGCGGGCGTCGTTCTTGGACTGAGGCGATTGATGAGCCGGACCTGGGAGATTCTGTGTCGCTATCTCCGGCGAATACGTTCGCTCCTATCACACGCGCAGAACCACTGGAATCGCTGCTTATTATCAGCGCTAGCTAAGGCTTTTTATCAGGTGGTGTAACTCGGCACCGAGATCTGTCTCTGATTTATCGCCGGCTTCTGATAGCGCCGAGACATCGAACCCACGACACTTGTCCGACTGTCACCACCGCCGTCGTCACGGTTTTATTGTCACGAGTAAACGACTAGAGCGGATGTCAACACATCAAAACGTGTCGTAAATGCGTTGGTTTGTTTAAACCTGTCGATGTGAAACTGCGGAATTAGTGTGCGGGTCCAAACAAGGCGAACCAAAGCACGGTATAACACCGCCGAAAGGACTCGTACGGGGGGAACCAAATAGCAAACCCAATCACTAGCCGCTTAATACTGCTGTTAATAGATCAATTTAATGTGGATTTTATATCCTCAAAAAGTATTGTTATATAGTACACTATTCCATACATGCTGTATTACAAACATGATTTTCTTGTTATACAATATACTAGTACATTAGTGATTTTATTGCAATATATAGTTATAGTTTCATATTAAGATGAAAGTAATATCCGACAGTACCATAGCAATGTACATTTAAAATATTTTTGTTATTAATTTCTTAACTAATTCCGTTTGAACCATTCTATAATTGTATTAATTATGTGTTGCTGTTCATATTTATAAGTGGCTTAGAAATAACATAATATTTCTAATATTATGGAAATAAAATCTAACTAAATGAATTATAAATAATTACAACCTTTAAATTGTGTCTAAGTCAATAAATAAAATTAATACAAATTAGGTTCTATGTAATTACATTTAGTTCATTGAAAATAAAAAATGTGTTCGAGGTTACTGACAATGATCCATTTTAATCTAAACTTTATTTTGATGATAAATATTCAGATTGAAAATCTATTTGAAAAAGGCTTTTCCTTAATCAGATCGTTCACGGTTTTCTACAGTCACCTTTGTATGAAGCACTCGAATTCCTTACATAGCAACAATTACATTGGAATGTAATTCTAAAATGGAATGCACAGAAAAGCTTATATAAACCCGGAACCGTGTCATGCCAATACGATGTTTCCACGCAGGAAAACCATGCCCGCTTAGTCACGTTTGTCTCGGTCAAATACAGCCGCGTTTATTCTGTGCTCTTGTAGTCTTCCGGTATCTGCTGGTCACACGGCGCGGGTGACACGTATGATGTGAGCGAGCCGGCCCGGGGAGCGTCAGTCAACAGTGCGAGCAGTATGGACATAGAAGCCACGAGCCATTCTATAAACACGTGGCTGATGTCGACTTCAGAGGCGGCGGCGATGTCGGTTGTGAAGATTGAGCGGTGCGAAGGGGAAGCCGCGTTGTATTCACATCAAGGGCCGCCGTCGGACGATCAAAGCCCGCCGCGACTCCTGCCGACAATGGACACGGAGTCCTTGTCCGCGCGTCGGGGCATCGACAAAGACCCGCAGTTGTCAAACGGGAAACTCGACCTTAGCGCCGTGCTGCAGTCGGGAAGGGCGCCACTGGAGGCGACGCCTGGCGGCACAGGAGCACACCAGCTGCTCGGAAGTGACGATATCGAAGTATTCTTCAGCAGTCTCAACTCGCCGTCGTCGGCGGGGGCGGCGTGTTCTCGGATGCTGCCCGGGACGTTGTCGGCGACGTCGCCTCTGACGACGCTCACGAACGCGCGGTCCGCGGAGAACGGGACGGCGTATAACTACTACCACGCCATGCACCAACATGTCGCCTCCACGCCCGGGGTGCTCGCTTACCCGACGGCCTCACCCTACGGCGACTACGTCCCTCACCCCGGACACATCCACGACAAGTCCCTACTAAACAGTGCCGTCGGGTGCTATGGGGAGGCACAAAGGACTGACGGGTACGGCCCGCCATCCCGCCCAGGGTGGACCTTCCCACCCTACCCATCGTCCCTGCCACTCCCCCCTCTTCCCCAGTACCCTGGCGAACACGAACGTCCAAGCGAAGTTGTTGCATACGTCACTTCCGGTATGGGACGGGCGCCACTGAACGGCTACGTGGCGGCGCCACCGGGCAGTGGCGTCATCGCGGATCACGGCGTTTGGGGCGGCATGGCGGGGGGTCTACCCGACCTCGACGACGGCGTCATCGGCCCAGGTGAGTGACGTCACAAGTGTACATGTTACTCGGACTGGGCTTGCCAATTTAAGACAAATTCAGTTGTTTGCACATTATTGAATATGTTCATCTACCCTTATACTGACCACCTTAAATTAGCTTCTCTTTGGGAGCCTCCTAATTACTTCGTCTTCCAATACTTTCACATCACTCACTCACTCACTCACTCACTCACTCACTCACTCACTCACTCACTCACTCACTCACTCACTCACTCACTCACCCACCCACCCACTCACCCACTCACTCACTCACACACTCACTCACTCACTCAGTCACTCTGACTGGTCGACTGACTGACTGAGCGAGCGAGCGAGCGAGCGAGCGAGCGAGCGAGTGAGTGAGTGAGTGAGTGAGTGAGTGAGTGAGTGGGTGGGTGGGTAGTGGTGGAAGTGGGTGTGGGTGAGAGTGGAGTGGAGTGAGTGGTGGAGTGGAGTGGGTGGGTGGGTGGGTGGGTGGGTGGGTGGGTGGGTGGGTGGATGGTCGAGTGAGTGAGTGAGTGAGTGGGTGGGTGGACGGTTGGGTGGACGGTTGGGTGGATGAATGTTTCAGTGAGTAAGTGATAGACAAACACAGAGACAAAACGAGAGATTACAGGAGAGTGGCAAAAGGGGTTAGAAAGTTGAAAGAATGAAAGTTGTATACATTGACCAGTTTTATCTGCCACTAAAATTCCCATTAATGTTTGTTGTGTTGTGGTCAAACATGTACATGTACGTTGTGGTCATACATGTACATGTACGTTGTGGTCATACATGTACATGTACACGTACGTACTGTAAACATATGCATTCAAACGAAACAAATAATGTATTATGATGACAGTCGTTAGCACATCAGTGACAACGAGGCGCCCTGCTTTCGCAAGAACCACGAAGTGCGCTACGAGGGTTATCGAGCAGATAACGTGAGACAAAGACTTAAAAGTCGCGTCTATACTTGGATGCACTCACACTGAGAAAAGCAGGGACACTAACAACCGACCCTGTAGAGATAATACGTACCTCTTGAAGGTACAGACATAAGATAGACTTGGTATCGGACGTCAGACATGACGTATGTTTCTTTGGCAAAGAAAAATATACCCGGCACGTCATAATGGAGTGAAACTGTGACGGTTGATCTGTGGAATAGGGTGAGGGCTGGGGATAGGGATAACCAGAGAAGGACGTGAGGTCAGGGTGGGGTTGAGAACGACGGGTGGGGGGTGTTAACCCAACATACATTACGACATTTTACCTGTGTTATATAACATATGTGTTTTGTTAGCATGATACATTAACACCTGATATCTCCTCTCTCGCCTAACGTACCAACCGTGTCCAACGGTTGTTTGTAGTGGGCATGTCGTTGTTGATGGGTGTTTGTAGTGGGCATGTCGTTGTTGATGGGTGTTTGTAGTGGGCATGTCGTTGTTGATGGGTGTTTGTAGTGGGCATGTCGTTGTTGATGGGTGTTTGCAGTGGGCATGTCGTTGTTGATGGGTGTTTGTAGTGGGCATGTCGTTGTTGATGGGTGTTTGTAGTGGGCATGTCGTTGTTGATGGGTGTTTGTAGTGGGCATGTCGTTGTTGATGGGTGTTTGTAGTGGGCATGTCGTTGTTGATGGGTGTTTGTAGTGGGCATGTCGTTGTTGATGGGTGTTTGTAGTGGGCATGTCGTTGTTGATGGGTGTTTGTAGTGGGCATGTCGTTGTTGATGGGTGTTTGTAGTGGGCATGTCGTTGTTGATGGGTGTTTGTAGTGGGCATGTCGTTGTTGATGGGTGTTTGTGGGACGTTGGAGGGGCGCCCGAGTGACGTATGGCCAATGCATTACAACAGTCTATGTCGTGGCATCACTGATCTGAATGAATGTTGTATTATTTATAGTATTTTTCGTGTGATCCTCATATAATAGTTAAGCTGCATTATGCTAAAAAATACGTAGTGTTGATGTCATATACCTTTTCCCTCTCCACGACACTTGTCCAGGTTGAGCAAGGAACATGATTCATACAGGTATTCTCAACATACAGCAGTTTTATGTAATTTTTTTTTTTTTTAAATATATATCTACGCTAGGAATTCGCTTGGATTTAAATATATCTAATTGGATTGTTGACTATTCTTGAGTAGTTAAGTAGTTATATTGTTAATGTGTTTAATACCAGTTAAATAATTATAGTGTCATTATTATGTTAATGACATTTTATTAATATGTTATACAGTATACAACACACTGTCTGATTAACTGTACCAATGGACACACCTTTTACATATAAATATCTACGTATATATTCTATACTTTTTGGAATATAATTTTATATTGTATATAAGGTTCTACTATAGTGCAGGTGGTCCCGTTATTAGCCCTTGAGGCCTCTTAGAAATCACATGAGTTACACTACAATTAATTTTGCTATCTGAATCACATTTCCTTGTATGTTTGTAACTAAATGAAAGTCTTATTATTATTATTATAATTATTATAATTATCATTTTATCATTATTATCATTATTATTATCATCATTATTATCAGTATCATTATCATCATCATTATTATTATCGTTATTATTATTATCATTATTATTATTATTATTATCATCATCATCATTATTATTATTATCATTATCATTATCATTATTATTATCATCATCATTATTATTTTATTATTATCATTATTATTATTATCATTATTATTATTATCATTATTATTATTATCAACTATCCAACTATCCTGCTCTGTTACGTCCTTTTGACCAACCGTTTCCCAAATGCGGATCTTCGGCTGTTGTCTCCCGATCTCGGCGGTACATCATAATTATAAGCACGTATAAGCTAAACAAATCAGTAACCAACATATTTTACTTGGCAAATACATAACAAATTCGTTCTGATAACAACATATATATTATACAAAATGTAAAATTTGAATATTAATTGTAAAAAATCCAACCACAAACAGTAGAAACAATTGTTACTCGAATCGCCGTAGTCTCGGTGTGTGTGATGGGGTAGTCGTTTGAGCGTCGATCTCGGAGTCAAGGTAATCCGGATTCGAATCTTCTTGCTGTCGTCTAGAACCAACTCCACTGAGCAAGGGAACATAACTGTTAAGGTCACCCTCTGGACAGGCTGAAAGTGACCAGAATAACGAGGTGACCGTATTAGCGAGACTTGTTCCCTATACTTTACTGTTATTGAAATAATTTGGGACTGTGTTGCGAAGTGGCTGTATTACCGGGGTTTGACTGTACATGTGTTGCGAGGTGGCTATATTACCGGGGTTTGACTGTACATGTGTTGCGAGGTGGCTATATTACCGGGGTTTGACTGTACATGTGTTGCGAGGTGGCTGTATTACCGGGGTTTGACTGTACATGTGTTGCGAGGTGGCTGTATTACCGGGGTTTGACTGTACATGTGTTGCGAGGTGGCTGTATTACCGGGGTTTGACTGTACATGTGTTGCGAGGTGGCTGTATTACCGGGGTTTGACTGTACACGTGTTGCGAGGTGGCTGTATTACCGGGGTTTGACTGTACATGACTATAGACAGTGGTGTATATTTGTGTACGAATAGTCTTCGTGCAGTAACCACGGCGTGGCTGATTGCTTCCCAAACAAGTAGAGATGGTATTTGATTGAACAACTACAAGGAGTAAAGTGTAAAGCGCTCTGAGCAATCCCAGGCATTGGATATCGCGCAGTATAAGACTATTCGTATATAAATATCCACCACTGTCTATAGCCAAGTACTCATTCATACAGCTGAGTGAACTGGGGCAACGAAGATTAAACCAACTTGTCCAAGGTTCGAAACAGTAGCACAAAATTCAAACCCGGGTTCTCTCAATCGAGATTCCGTTGCTCTAGTACTGCGACACCCCGCCCGGCATATTATATACACACACACACGCACGCACGCACACACGCACGCACGCACACACATACACACACACACACACACACACACACACACCGGTGCTATAGGGTCCAGGAAGCTGACGAGAATTGCCTGGTGCACTCAAATAGCTATGACGTGTTGCTGCCTGTTTGCTAGGACATGTTCCTGCGATAGGACACGCCGATTACAGTCGAACATCTCCGGGGAGTTCCAATCTTATCCAAAGACACTAAATCAGAGCGCGTGGCGGAAGGTAGCGTGTCAGAGGCCAAACGACGTGAGAAATAAACAACTTGTAATATTTAATCTCAACCCGTAAATAAGAGCACAGAAGTCTGCCAAATGTTCGCGTTTGTCGCCTACCGCGCGCGGGACAGTGGTAATAAATCTCAGTTAATTGCTTGACGAAAAGATTTTCTTCTTTCTTCGTTCTCCCGAAACCTTAACGATGTTTACTCGCGCAAATCACGGCGTTGTTTGCCCGGCGATAAACACACGCCACAATCTCTCGATATTAAAATAAACAACAAGCGGAAGACGTATTTATTTTAGGGTACATGTTGCCTGTAACAAGAGGATAAATTCTTATTTAATTCCGGTTCCAGCTTTTGTTTTTAACACAATGTTAGTTTTGTATACAAATCTTGCATAGATCAAGTGAAATATAAATATACACACACACACACACACACACACACACACACACACACACACACACACACACACACACACACACACACACACACACACACACACACACACACACACACACACACACACATATATATTCTGTTGGTGCCTTACGTCTACTTTTTATTTCAACATGTTGTTAGACCTACATATTTTTAACGAAGCTAGGTAGTAAAACAGTAAGGTCATCGTTTCATCTTCCTGTTTGCATGGCTACCTGTATCGTGTCGAAATTATTGTAACTGCAGATGTATATAGAGAACAAACGAATACGTAGTGTCTTTTGAAACACTTACCAAGGAGCTCTTTGACAACGCTTGCGCAATTCCAAACCATATGAATGAAGAACTGAATTCATTCCAGACCATATCATGAAGAACCGAATTAATTCCAGACCATATCATGTAGAACCGAATTAATTCCAGACCATATCATGTAGAACTGAATTAATTCCAGACCGTATTATGTAGAACCGAATTCATTCCACGTAGAACCGAATTCATTCCAGACCATATCATATAGAACCGAATTCATTCCAGACCATATCATGAAGAACCGAATTCATTCCAGACCATATCATGTAGAACCGAATTAATTCCAGACCATATCATATAGAACTGAATTCATTCGAGACCATATCATATAGAACTGAATTCATTCCAGACTATATCATGTAGAACCGAATTAATTCCAGACCATATCATGTAGAACTGAATTAATTCCAGACCATATTATGTAGAACCGAATTCATTCCACGTAGAAACGAATTCATTCCAGACCATATCATATAGAACCGAATTCATTCCAGACCATATCACGAAGAACCGAATTCATTCCAGACCATATCATATAGAACTGAATTAATTCCAGACCATATCATATAGAACCGAATTCGTTCGAGACCATGTCATGTAGAACTGAATTCATTCCAGACCATATCACGTAGAACTGAATTCATTCCAGACCATACCATGTAGAACTGAATTCCACAATTAGGTCAAAATCCTAAGCACAATGCAGAATCTTACTTACTAGTCAAATCGAGAACACACAGAAAGGCTTGTGCAAGACCTGTGCTACAATGGATACCGTTTATCTTTCCACTTCGTTCTATGATTATCAGAAAGCTGTTAAACAGACGTGGTAAAGTTGTAAACTATAAAAAAAACACAATACCGTCATTTGCTATGACTATAAATACAACACCTACTACGTGTACGATTATTTTGAGACGTGTACGTATATAGTTATTAGACAGAAACATATTAAAATACAAACGAAGTCGCTTGTTCTCTGTTTACGAAATACTAGTAATGAATATCTGTCGACAAACGTCCAGCTGTTAGAGCTAGTAAGTTAACATAAGTTGGTAAAATGCTAAACAACTGGCGGGGATTGCAGCAACAGGTTAGTTTTGGAGAACATAAATTTTGTTGCTTCGTGTTTGTCATACAAACCATAGAATATGTACATAATTGATCAATTTATTACCATTAACAAGAAACAATAACAAACAAATAGTATATATATATATATATGTGTGTGTGTGTGTGTGTGTGTGTGTGTGTGTGTGTGTGTGTGTGTGTGTGTGTTTGTGTCTGAGTTGAGTAAGTACTATTTTCTGCTAAACCATCACACATTGGAGGAAGGATATTAAGATATACGCTGATTATCCGTATGGCTTTTAATCACTGGAGTTAAAGAGAACTAATTTGAACTCTCTTACTTTGCTAACCAAACACAATAAAACCGATGATTTACTATGGTGTTCCTGTATAGGGCCTTGTAAATCGTGCCATCGCGCCCTCTTTCGTTTACAACGCGCCAATTAATGGTGCCATGTTGCATCATACGTCAGTTGGCCTAATAGCGCCTTGTTTGTCGACGTCAAGTCCACGCTGTAACTACTACCGGATAGTTTTGCACCATTCTAAGTTAATGACACGACAGTTATAGCTCACAGACTTGACGAGTTGCTGCAATAGCACGACCGATGAAGTTCAGTAGTTTACATTGCCAATGTGTGTGTGTGTGTGTGTGTGTGTGTGTGTGTGTGTGTGTTGTGTGTGTGTTTAGGTGTGTATGTTACTGTAACACACACACACACACACACACACACACACACACATACACATACACACGCACGCACGCACGCACGCACACACATACCCACACAAAACTAACCTAATCAATATCACGAACTCCGATCGATGTAATGGTGTTTTCAATAGTTAAAAACGTGACAAAACCAAACCCGGAACGTCTGCCTATAAGATCCCTCTTATGTGAGCATCAATGACAAAAGTACAAACACCATCCGTACATTGGCTTCAGCCAGGTGCACACAATACCTGACAGCGCAGCCATCGTCGCACCGTATCAAAGACCACGACATTTGTCTTTGTTAAATAACTGTCTTGTGATGGCGTAGCGTCTGGCTTTTGTTCTGAAGCACCGTATAAAGAGGGTTATCTTCTAGGGCAGGGTGGGCAAACAATCAAAGCGTGCCCGAAAAAAATTGGAACATAAACCTTGTGTGCGCTGTCAACACAAACGTCTCAACGTAGCATGTATTATATTTTCGTAATAATTATATTCGAATGCGGCTGTCACAAAAAAGTGGATTCTGCAAAATGTAAATAATGTTTGGTTAACTAAGGTTACTTTTGTTCTCTTTGTTTTTGTTGTATCTTCCTTAGTAGTAAACTGCATGTTCCGGATGAGAAGCACTAAGACCTGGGCTTTGATGATTAATGTCCATGTTACGATTTGACAGTTGAGTTTTTGTAAAGATATCTATACACACACACATACACACACACACACACACACACACACACACACACACACACACACACACACACACACACACACACACACACACACACACACACACACACACACACACACACACACACACACACACACACACACACACACACACACACACACACATTTTAACGAAGCTAGGCAGTAAAACAAATAGGTAAGGTCGTCGTTTCATCTTCCTGTTTGCATGGCTACACACACATATTATATATATACATATATATATATATATTATATACACACACACACACACACACACACACACACACACACACACACACACACACACACACACACACACACACACACACACACACACATGTTGATGATCTGGTTGGTTTATGTGTGCGTTATGTCGTGCATGTTGAAAGCACACTATTAGGAAATGTAACTAAAACAAACAACATTTAGTGGTTTCACACATCGTAATTACCGTCTTGCAATTCACGGTTTAACGACTCGTTCGTGTCTGGTTCATGTCATATGACTCCTGACGTTCGTGTAGGCGCCGATGGTGTTTGATGGTGAGGTTTATCAATGCATTTATCGCAACGATTGTTTGCGTGGACTCCATCGGCCCCGACCCAAGTATAGATCGGCGATAAGTTAATGTTCGTCAATCCAGTCGACGCTACCAACATCATGCTTTATTTATTCGCAAGTATTTGTTTAAAATTGATTCGTATCGTCGAGTTGTCGACGGATAGTTTCAGTCGGGCGTTCTGCCACTGTGCTCGTTTCTACCTTAATACTCTTGTAGCAACGCTTGGGCATGATTTTTGTACCGTTCCTTCGTTTGTTGTTTTTTTGTATGTTTTTTTCTGTTATTAGTTTAGTAAACATCACATCATTAATTGCCCTGTTTAGTTTGAATACTCGGTTGATGTTTGGTGTCGTCACGTTGTCGTTGTGGTGATACATGCATTGTACGTGACGTCTGTTTCTTCTAAATCGGTGTTCAAGCTGTTGCACGAACATTAGAGTCCTAAATACGCCAAACAGTGACTACAGACAAAATAAATATCTGGGAATGTCTTGCTGAGATAGTGGGTTGGTACGGAAAATACATTACTAAGCAGAAACCGTTGTTACGTTAATGGAGCTTTTTCAGCATACAAAGAGTCGCCGCCGTATCACTGACTATTTCCGTGACACGCCAAAGTGCCCCAGTTTACCCATTTATTTTGAACCTTAGAGCGTATGTAAAATAGGAAATGAGTGCCTTTTCTGGCGTTAACACAACAGTGATGCATTTCCATCCAACGTTTCGTGTGTCAATTTGAGTAGTACACGTAACGAATCTAGTCCACGAACTCACAATGTATTACACGAACGTACGTAAAATGTCTTTCCATGGTTTAAACGTCACAAGTTTGCAAACAGTGACTAGTGTATTTCATAGAGTTACAACATGGTCGGTGAATAAAATAACCATTTGATATGTCATAAATATGCAATGGTTTCACGTGCGTGCGTGCGTGCGTGCGTGTGTGCGTGCGTGCGTGCGTGCGTGCGTGCGTGCGTGCGTGCGTGCGTGCGTGCGTGCCTGTCAACAATGCCACATGACTGTCTCTTGTCCCAGATGACGCCGAGTTCTACGAAGAAGGTCGGGAGTGCGTCAACTGTGCCACCTTGACCACCCCGCTGTGGCGGCGGGATGGGACTGGACACTACCTGTGCAACGCGTGTGGTCTCTACTGCAAGCTGAACGGCATGCACCGGCCAATGGTCAAACCGCCCAAGCGTATGGTGAGTGTCTTGAGTAGGTTATTTCTACTACGACGGCAATTATCATCCAGTGCGCACGTCTCCGTAAATGGACCACTGCGAAGTGCTACTGATGCTGCTGCTGCTGATGATGATGATGTTGCTGATGATGACGATGTTGATGACGATGACGACGATGGCGATGATGATGTTGATGATAATGATGATGAGGAGGAGGATGCTGATGATGAATACGATAATGATGATGATGATGATGACGATGATGTTGCCACAGTTACTGCTTTAACTATGTTTATACTACTGCATTACAACTTCTTCAGTTTAGTAATTTAATACACAAACTAGTGGACACATTTCTAAAACTATCAAAAGGTATACAAACAGTGTATCCCCCGCGTTGGAACATCTTTTTCGAATGACTATACTTAATATTAGCTTACTATATAACCAGACGAAAAACGTGTTCCTCATATCGGCTGAACCAAAGGAAACATCCTGTTTATCCACCCACGCAGGAGGGGTGTTTGTCACTTCCCCGGTGTTACCTGGGGTATTGCTTCGTCAGCAGACGCCGACAAAGTATATTATGCAAAGCCGCTCACAGTCCCCACTATTAGTGCAGTGGAGGATGGTCTGTAGAGTGCCACTTGACATGTTGCCGTCGTAACTTAACTTATCATGCGGTGTCCACAGTCGATGATACATAAGTTGTTGCAGTATAGGGTGAATCGAGTCAGTCGTTTTTGTTATGGTAGACCTATGGCAGGGTTCGTCACCATCGCCATGTATGTATGTATGTATGTATGTATGTATGTATGTATGTATGTATGTATGTATGTATGTATGTATGTATGTATGTCTGTCTGTCTGTCTGTCTGTCTGTCTGTCTGTCTGTCTGTATGTATGTATGTCTGTATGTATGTATGTATGTATGTATGTATGTATGTATGTATGTATGTATGTATGTATGTATGTATGTATGTATGTATGTATGCATGCATGCATGCATGCATGTATGAATGTATGTATGCATGCATGCATGCTTGCATGCATGTATGTGTTCGTCACCTCCCCTTCTCCCTTCACTCTCTCTTTTTATATTCATATTTTCTTTGCGAAAGACGTCGAGGTCAGTTATTTACACAACAAATATGACATTAACAAAACAGTTCAAATGATATTGATTAATTTATATATATACCACACCCCCGACAACCTACAAAATTAATAACTTTTCGTCGTCCTAGAACGCAAATATTCTTTTATCTATGTATCTATTTTCAAAACACATTCGTGCATAAATATATCTAAAATCGATAACATTGGTGTGGTGACTGTTGCGCTAAATGACCTCACATTTAGGCCTACACATCAAATAAACCAACAGGTGTATCTGATACCGCAAACGCGTAGCGTATATATTGACCATCGCGACCAAATCCGCATTGTTCACTATACAGACAATCCCCATATGTATTATGTATAATACAGACCACAAACCAACACGCTATATATACTGGTGGGTCCGGTTACACTGTTAATTTACATTAATAGTTTAATCACATTGCTGAATGTGTGCGCGTGTGCCAGTCTCTTCGATTCGGAAATGATTCATTCCTGTCACCCCTGGTATTGCCAGAGTAAACACGACATACGCATCCCCGGTTGTACCGTTCCGTCTACGGGGATATACCGTCGGTGGAGATCTCCCGCTCTGGTCACGGCGTGACGTGACGCGACGACCAGGGCCTGTCGTTTGCTCGAAGTGTTTTCACAACGAATTAGAATGCCGATGCGTAAGCGACTTAAAGGGCGGTGCAGACACGCATGTAAACACATGCAAACGCGCGTAAATCCCAGCGTCCGTACTCGGTTACGTGCGATTGTGCAGCGGAGAACCGCTTTGGTGGTTTGGTGCATAGGCACCCATGGACGCATGCATAACATGCATAGCACATTGCGGTAGTAAATGCATGTACCTATAGAGGTCACCCTTTTAAGATGTTTCATGACGATGTCGCAGTGATGAAATCATCGATTTCTTATCATCATATATAATGATTATTCATCATGTTAAGTAGATCTTCTTTGCTCTTGTTGTTGTTGGTGCTGTTCGTCTTCTGATTTTGTTATTCGTCTTCTATTTCTTCTTCGTCTGTCTGTTTTTACTTCTTCTTCTTTTCTTCTTATACTTCTTCCTGTCTTGTTCTCCTTCTACTTGTTTCTTCTTGTTTTGCTGTTTTAGTTCTGCCAGCATTCAGCATGTTCTAATATCTCACCAGTCTCTATGTATGTTGCGGTGAAAATATTCTGCTGATGTGTTGAGGCCTCGATCAAATAGTAATCCTTTTTATAACATCACGCCAATTTTCTCTGAGTTCGGGTGTGAACGATGGTGCAACATAATCAAATAGTGTTATGTACTGATCATTGATACAACCTTACTCATGGTTGTGTATGCTATTAATAAAATCTATACAATGTAGAAAATATATGAGCACAAGACCATTTCCACGTACGAATTAACAGTCATCTTAATCACGTGGTCTACAAAGACTGCCGTTTACATCCCCTATCATCTGCAACAGATCTACGTACTCTTCCGGGCCTGTATTCAGAACAATTAAAAGTCTCAAATGTTTGATCAATAGGACTGTTACGGCAACACTACTAAACCGAACCTTCGCGGCATGCACGGACGCGAATACATGACAAACAAACACACGCACACAAACACACGCACGCCCACGTGGACGTACACACAATGCCTTGTTGAGTGTCGGCGTGCGTTGTTTCAACAACGTCGATCAACAAAACCTTTACCGCAGGTCCCCGTGTTTACTCGTGTGCACGCAACGCCGTGCAGCGTCGGCGATCGCAAAGTCAGGCAAATACTACAAAGAAGCAAGAGGCCCTTATCGCACCTTATAGTTAGCCTTCTTGATGCGACTCGCGTGCGTGTCGCGTGTCGCATGCCGCTTTGATCCTGCTTAGTTGACCAATTGATAACTGTCAGTTGTTTAGAGAAGGGTCTAAACGTGTGTCAGCGTCTGTACAAAAGCCCGCGTTTGTAACGTATAGCGCAGAATGCTCTCTATACCATATATTGTTTGTAGCGGGTCAAAACGTATATAGGCTATATGTGACCACATGCGGATGAATCACATAATTATGGAATCTATATATTGATATGCTAACATGGAGGCACTTCAAGTGTCTCTCCTCCGAGATGCCTCTTTATATACACGTTCAGTAGCTTGCCTGCACCACTGGCCTCTTTGTATACACGTTCAATAGCTTCCCGGCACCATTGGCCTCTGATCTACCATTTGGCGAGACATTTCAACAAACACAACTACAATTATTTAGAGATGAACACTTACGACATGGGCAACAAGGGGTCTGCCTTTTTGTCATCTATCGGATATATATGAAAACAACGATACATCAACTTCCACGCACAACAATTGGGTTAGTTCAGAACTCCCGCCCTCACGAAAACGAAGAACATTTCCAGGCTTGTAATATACTTTAGATGCAGTTGGAGTTTCGCAGTGAACGTCAAGGGGTTGCAGCTGGAGGTTTTTGATGAGCCACAAGGGGGTGCCGTTGGAGGTGTGAAGCGGAGGTGAAATTGTAGTTTTGTTTTAGATTTCGAAATACAAACGTTGACAGGTATACCTGTAGAATGTACAACGCTTGGCTTGGGATATGGGTTTATATGCTTTGCACATCCAGTCATCTCAGATCAAAACGTACACCATTTATGTAGCCCCGATGTTCTTAGTCATAACGGTATGACAGCGACATACTTAATTTGTGTGAGGTTACCTACTCATGTAATAAGTCTCGAATTACTGTTAGATGTCCAGTATAACCGTCATATGTGTCGCTCGTATCCATCGATGGGAAGCACCGACGATGCGCCGTGCATAATATCAACAACGCCGCCTTCATCACTTTGGCAATAGGAGGCGTATTTAGAACAATGGCACAGCTCTCGTTAACCACGCAAATAGTCGCATCAACGCACACACCACAGTTGATCCAGTGTCCACACAACACGCTGTCCTGTCCACAATCCGCCAGTAGGATAAACAATCACCTCTTATGGCGTCCACCCTAGCAGAGGACACCTGCTACAGACCAAAGGACCCGCAACTTCCAGCTGACTCCACTCGTTGGACGCTCTGTCCCAAGGCATGAATTCTCCAAGACAAAACATATTTAACGACCTGCTGCTTCAAAGTGCGTTCTTGTTGCTACTGAAAGTTTACGGATATTTTAAAGCCGAATAATCTCGGAGTATGTTGATCGGTCTCTATGCAGCGTATCGTGCCGTTGGCTGAGACAGGAAACACGCGTGTAGCCTGTAAAATCGTTCGTCACGCAGACACACCCGCACCCGCACCCGCACCCGCACCCGCACCCGCACCCGCACCCGCACCCGCACCCGCACCCGCACCCGCACCCGCACCCGCACCCGCACCCGCACCCGCACCCGCACCCGCACACACACACACACACACACACACACACACACACACACACACACACACACACAAACACACATATATATATGCATACATGCATACATGCATACATGCATACATGCATACATGCATACATGCATACATGCATACATGCATACATGCATACATGCATACATGCATACATGCATACATGCATACATGCATACATGCATACATGCATACATGCATACATACATACATACATGCATACATACAATGTCATACATACATACATACATACATACATACATACATACATACATACATACATACATACATACTGTACGCATGTATAGACGTATACACAGATACATATAATGCACGTACACATGCATGTCTTTTAAACATTTGTTTGTTTTCGACTTATTTAACGTAAGATTGTAGGCTTCTATGAGCAGGATCTATTCTGCAGAGAAATATATGACAACTATAATAATAATTATTATTATTATTTGCAGCAGAACACTCGTCGCCAGGGTCTGCAGTGCGCCAACTGCGCCACGTCGACGACGACACTCTGGCGACGGAACAACGAGGGAGAGCCCGTGTGTAATGCCTGCGGACTCTACTACAAACTGCACAAGGTACGACCGAGTCGATTGATGGAAAGAAGAAAGTAGAAAACATAGAAAAGATAGAGTGAAGAAACGGTGGCAAAATAGTTTCCTCATTGGCCGACTAAAATATTGTTGTCTTTGATGAAGAAAGCGCAGTGGCGCTGTAGTTAGAGCATCGGACTCTCAATCGAGGGAACCCGTGTTCGAATCCTGTGCTGCCGCGTCGAACCTTGGGAAAGTTCGTTCACTCTACGTTGTTCTCAGCTGCATGGATGAGTACCAAACTATGGACAGTGGTGGGTGGATATTTGTGTACGAATAGTCTTCGCGCATTAATTGCAGCGTGACTGAATGCTTCCCAGATAATTCGAAATGGTGTTC
Source organism: Paraescarpia echinospica (assembly GCA_020002185.1). Lineage (NCBI taxonomy): Eukaryota > Metazoa > Annelida > Polychaeta > Sabellida > Siboglinidae > Paraescarpia > Paraescarpia echinospica. The sequence goes on along the minus strand of CM034533.1, from coordinate 1,935,502 downwards.
GATTGAACAGGTCTGCCAGGGAGTAAAGTGTAAACCGTTTTTTGAGCAGTCCTAGTTACTGAATACTGCGCTATATAAGACCGTATTTTTTAGAATTTATGCATCACATATATATATATATATATGTTTATATATATATATATATATATATTAATGTGATCGCAAATGGAAATCACCTCTTAGAAATCACGCTTGAAATTAGACATTACTTTTTAAATAGGCACCCCACGAAATTTATTATGGAGGGTATGTGTAACTGATTGTCTATATCTGAACAAATACCCTTAAAAGTTTTCATAGCAGTTTGCCTCTTTGTTGTCAAACGTGGTTGCCCTGCAACTTGATCTCTGGATGGCACACTGAACCGGAAACCGTTCCCGCAAACACTTCCGTTACGTATTAAGACATCAGAGACGTACTTGTGACCGACTAAGCCTGGATTCCGATCATCCATGGCGACAGTTCCGATGGTGTGAGAAGTCAGCAAACATTCGGCGGTCTCCTGATCTTCTCGCTTTGTTTTAGATCAACCGACCGCCGTCAATGAAGAAAGAGGGGATTCAGACTCGGAAACGGAAACAAAAAGGCGGAGCAATGGATAAGCTTAAATCGACGCCAAAACGCGGCCGAGGCGCAGGTAAATACAACGACAAAGCCAATATCCATTATTAATACTA